>DWJZ01000189.1:0-39367 GCA_018249125.1 Asbolis capucinus
GTGGTAAGCGGAGTGCGGGGCATATGAAAATGTATTAAATTAACCGTATCATACATTCGCAAGTAATTCACATATGGTATAGGGCATCAGTTTGACAACCACCCACCCAGGATCACGCCACGACCACGCGGGTGAAATCGCGGGCAAAAGCTAATCTTCAGTATAAACAATATTTGCATCTTTATTATATACATCTTTATCAATATTTGCAATTTTATTATATTGTATTGTACTGTATTTCGGTACTCCATACTATACACTGTTCAAGAAATATATAGTACGCGTTCAAGAAAAATATAGTAATATTTCAGTACAACATATCAATGTTTATATTTTGCAACAGTAAAACTAATAAATAAAAATCAATTCACAATTTTTTAACCCGCCTTTGGTTTGACTGACGTAATGTGCGTGTGCGTGAAACAAAAAATAAAAAAAAATAATTAAAAAAAAGTAGTTATAAATGTAACATTTTTTTATTATCTCTATAAAATACTATATTTTTATCCTCTGTTTTTTTAAGTACTATATTCAACCAAAAAAAGTTGACAACCCTAACCACTACCTACATTCTTTGTACTTCAAAGTCCTCCATCCTAAGGTTGTCTGAAAGAAATCGCTACCAAAGTGGAAAGATCGCCTATTGTGTTCACAAATCTCATTGGTTTTTATCATGTATTTTTCGCGTATACTTATTCATGCATTCATCTCAGCCTTTCAATATGTTGCCTAATGTAAAAGAAAAAGTAGCCTATGTGTTATTCCAGACTATCTACAATCTATCTCTACACAAAATTTCATTCAAATCCATTAAACAATGTTTGTACAAAACAGTTATTTGTAATACTAAGGTCCGCCCAAGTCTTCCCCATGTTGTAAGTTAATAAAAAGTAGCCTATATGCTATTTTAAATTACAATCTATCTCTGTGCCTGATTTTATTCAAATCCGTTCAGTAGTTTTTGCACAAAATACCATCAAACATACATCCATCCATCCCCACAAACTTTCGCATTCATATTACTAGGGACCGCCCGCGTTGTTTGTTTATAAAAAGTAACCTGTGTTATTCTAGATGACTAAAATCTATCTCTGTGCCTGATTTCATTCAGATCCGTTCAGTAGTTTTTGCGTCAACATTCATCGATCCTTGGAAAATTTTGCATTTATAATATTAGTAAAATAAAGTTTTAACATTGTTCTAGGTACTACGGCGACGACAAGCTGAAAACTCTCCTGCTGCACGTGAACTTCGCGCTGCCGTTCGTGGTGGCGCTGCTGTGGGTGCGGCCGGTGGCCAGACACTACCTGGCGCACCGGGTCTTCAGTGGGATGCAGCACCCACTGTGAGTACAGTCATGATCATTGCAACCTATCACTCTCATTGCAAGCTCTAACTGTCCCACTGCTGTGCTCGGGTCTCCACTCACAATGTAAGGAGTATAGGCCATGGTCCATCACGTTGGTCAAATGCGAATTGGTGTACTTCATACACCTTCCAGAACTTTATTGAGGGCTCTCAGGAGTGTGGGTTTCCGGTTTTAGGTGTAGATAGCACGTGATAATCAACTTTTGATACGCGCCATAACTTTGAAAGTTAGAGAGGGCGCCGCAGGATTTGAAACCAGTACTTCTCGTTCGAGAGATCAAATAGATTATATCGTCGTTACGGTCGCTAGCTCCAATAAAGTATATTTGGTATGCTTTGCTAATTTTTGATGATATATTTGGGGGGTCTAGATGGTGATTACGTCACCAATAGTTATTTAACTTTTTATGCATATGCCATTGTCTACGAAACGAGTTTTTGGGGATATTCACTAATAAGGTATGCCTTTAGGTATCGAGTACGGAAATTATCGCGTTTTGTCGGTATGTGCTTTAAAGTCCCCTATTCTAAAACATTTTTCTTATTTCTAGAATTATTACTGCTGCTCACGATTCAATAAAAAAAGCAGAATACATTAAAAAAATGCTGTTATAAGCATGTTTCGGTAATCGTGGATATACTACTGATAAATTGAATGGGCTTCCCCATACATAATACCGAAGTGAAGCGAGGGTAATTTCGTAAATAACTTAATTTTTCAATATCTCCAGGATGTCCCCCCAGACATTCGAGACGCTTCGGCTGGTGCTGGTTGTGGTGATGGTGGTGGTCCGGCTGCTGGTGATGCCGCGCCAGCTGCAGGCCTACCTGGACATGGCGCAGCGCCGGCTGGACGCGCAGAAGAAGGAGGCTGGTCGCATCACTAATGTCGACCTGCAGAAGAAGGTAAGAGGATGAAAGAGAGTCATTTATATATAAAGTTTATTATCTTAACTAAACACCTAATATTTTTTGCTGTTTGACTCAGATCTTTCTTTCTTCTTTGGACGACTCGCCATCTGAACTCAAACTAAGCGTTAGCTTGTACTATGGTGAGCAGACAACTGACAAACATACATAAATATTTTTAAATACGTACTTAAATAGATATTTCTATTATACACCCAGGTACACAGAACAAACATTCCTGCTCATCACAGAAAAGTTTGACCTGGGTGGGAATCAAACCCACGACATCCGGTGTAGTAGTCAGGTTCATTAACCACTACACCAACCGGCCTGTCATCGTATTAGTTCGACAACTTCATAACAGATGACAGTATCAGTGCTCTTTCGTTGTTAACGTTTTAACGTAACGTTTTATTGAATTCCCATTTCAATAAAACGTTAAGTTAAAACGTTCCGTACGTTCCCATTAATATTAATTCCCATATATTATTCACAATTTAAATAGATTAGATCTAGTAATAACTTCAACAGTTTTAGACAAGTGGCTATAGGTGAAAAAAATCTTTTACATAATTTCCACTTCCACTTAAACTATGGAATTGAAATTTTGCATAAACCTTCTGTCCTGATGACAATACATTTTTATGATAAGCACGACCTGATACTTCATTCAGGATTGGCTCCAGACAAGGGAACTCCTCAACGGTTAAAAATACAGTTATGAATTAATACTTCTTTGTATTAGTCATGTATAATTAAAAGCATGTGTTTTTAAATATTTTCATAAACCTTTTCTTTTAAAATTTACTTTCCTATTTCAGATAGCTTCCGTATTCTACTATTTATGTGTAGTGGCGCTGCAGTACATCTGTCCAATAGTCATGTGTCTGTACTTTGGACTGATGTACAAGACGCTAGGTGGGTACACCTGGAGCGGCCTGCTCTACGACAGTCCGGACGCTGTCCAAGAGCCGGTGGGGGGAGGACCAGTGGAGGGCATTGAGCAGTTTCAACTGGCATGGGAGAATTTGAAAATGGTCAGTTGTGGTATTTAACACTTTTTAAATTATGTAAGTACTTGAACTGAAGGTAACTGGTGAACCATAATCCAAAATTTCCATCCAGGTGGTCAATATAATAATAAATATCTCTGGACAACTCACACGCGGTCATCTGACCCCAAATTAAGCATTAGCTTGTACTATGGTGATCATACAACTGATAAACATACATGTATGCCTTTAAATGTATTTATATAGATATTTACATACAGACGCACAGAACAAACATTCCTATTCATTACAGAAATGTTTGATCTGTGTAGGAATCGAACCCACGTCGTCTGGTGTCAGTCACGTTCACTAACCACTAGACCAGCCAGCCTGTCACTTATGATCATCTGAGGTTCCTTTGCAACACTGGTGATGATGAAAACTGGTAATATTCCAGGTGTTCACTCGCGAAGTCTACCGAGGAGTGTTCGGCTTCGCGACCTGGTGGAGCTGTTTCGCCTGGTTCCTCACCACAGCGCTCGGGACCACATACCAGACCTACTTCCGGATCTCGTGATCACCATCTCAGCCCTTCCGCCTATTCCGAGACGGAAACATGCTATGTTACGGGTACTCACGATTTTCGTAGATATTTCCCCTGATCTGGGACGACGGAGTACCTAAGTGAATAGTCGTTTCTACCCATGTCTGTAAAAATGTAAATAATCGTGAGTACCCGAGTGAGTAATCGTGGGTACCCAGATAAACAATTTTGAGCACCGGATTGAATAATTGTGGGAACTCATTTAAGTAATCCTGAGTACTCAAGTAAATAATCGTGGGTACCCGTAACAGCATAATGTAGACGGTGATGAATAGAATTATAAATCATATGAAGTGGAATCGTTGTAGTCTTCCCTGTATTATGGTACAAAGGTTTGGTGCAAGTACAGCAGTAGGTAATGTGAGCAGGTTTAAAATTCTGTTATTGTATATTAATTTATGTGTGTTGCCCTATAACATGGGTCGGCAACCTTTTCTTATATGAGGACTACATATTATATTGTAAAGGACATTGCTGCAAGCTGCATTTTATTCGTCGTCGGGAAGATCACAAGAAACGCCAAGTTGCACCGTGAGCTGAACGTAAATGAGGTTTGTGTGGGCCGCACCGCATTGGCTAACGGGCCGAGGATTGCCAACCCCTGCCTCGTGATTTTGATAATGCTTTTATATCCGAAAACGGTAAAAACGCAATTAAAAAATGCCCCTTATGCACAATTTACAAAGCATAATTTTTCAGTAAATATATATTCTATAAATATTCTATAGTGTGACGTCAGTGTGATGTCATCTGGTATATTTGTGATGTAATTTTTTGCAACATGTTTGTTAACTTTCATCTAAAATATTTTAGTCTGTATTCGACTTGTAATTATTGTAACATTAATTGTTTAAATAATAACCGTGAGTACCCAATATAACTTACGAATGTTTTTTATAAAAGTTTCAAACTTTGTTGTAACATTTTTTTGCATAATCGTGAGTACTCGATACAGATTATAAATGCTTAGATGAAAGTTTAAAAGTTTATTGTAAGATTTAAAAAAATCGTGATTTACAGTTTGCAAAATGTATTTATTGTTTGTTTATGTTTGTATTTATACTCTGTGCAAAATCGATCTGGAATGTTTAATAACAAACCGTTGCCTAGCAACCTGTGACAAACAGGAGAATTAAATTTTTTGTTGTTTTATGAGTTGTTAAATCCTTTGTAACACTACATTTTTAAAAGCTTTAACTTGTAAATTTTTTACAATATAAGCTTGGTGACAAATGCATAAAGTGTATCAAAACGAACATTAATAAATTATAAAAGTGTAAAACAGAATACTTCAACAGGTTGAAAGGTTGTTAACTCCCTCACGAAATTAAGGATGTCAAAATATGAATTTGTTGAATGATGTTGTGTGTTGTAATTTTGTTGTTTGACTGATATGACTATATTTATTTATATTTTGTATTTGTTTTTTGATCAGTCTTAGTTTAATAACTAATTTTCAAAAATATAATGATTAGTTTAGTGGAAAAAACCTCAATCATGTAAATTGGGGAAAACCCTACAAAGGACTTTTTATGATTTGTTTACATTTATTCCGGATCGAAGTTGCATCGAGTATAATTTGCGTTAAGAATAGTATTACGAATTCGTTTTTATATTGTTAGTCTAAATAAAATAAAAAAAAACTCCGTCATTATGTATAAGTAGCAATTTTAAATATATTTTTTTCAAGATCTGATTAATTCTAAAATAATTTTTCGAACAATTTATTAAACGAAGTGTTCAAATATTACTTAACTCAATTTTATAAGATTATATTCAAAATTACCTATGTAGTGAAGTACTGGAAAATCAATAAAACTAATTAACTAGGGTCCGCCCGTGACTTCGCTTGCGTTGTATGCTGTTAAAAAGTAGTATACGTGTTATTCCAGACTAATCTATCCCTGTACCAAATTTCATTCAGATCCGTTCATTAGTTTTTGCGTGAAAGAGTAATAATTGTCCATTCATCCTGACAAACTTTCGCATTTATTTTATTAGTAGGATTTATAATCAATGAATATAAAATCATATTGTTATAAAAAAATCCTTCCCCCCATTATGCGTTACGTAATATTTGAACGGTATTAAATGTGAATTTTCGTTTTTAAATAATATGACATTATGTTTTGTTCTTATTATTTTACAAATAAATTTAGTTTCAAACATAAAGATTAATGAGCCGTTGCTTTGACAAGTGTTTTTACAAATTGATTGATAAGTATTTATCAGATAAAGATATACAGATCTGCGACAAAATGTCGCACATCTTGAAGCGGCTTAGCTTTAAACGTCCGTCAGGATGTCGCAGCGACAGATATATTATCCGCTTCCGTGTCGTTAATAAGTCGTAAGTTTGTATAGACGTGTTTGTATCTTTTCTATCTATGAGTCACTTACAAGTGGATGAGTAATATTCTAGATTGTTAGAACATTTAGGTATTTATTTTATTTTCAATGGACTGTTTTTATTGTTGTTTTTATTAAATCTTTACAGTTTTAATATCGTTTATTTTCACCCTTCCCTATAAATTATTACAAAGACAACATTGAAATTTAACAAATCGTGTTTTGTACATTATGCTCTGAAGGGACTTTTTTTATATTAAATAAGTTAGCGCTTGACTGCGAAATCACCTGATGGTAAGTGGCGACGTGTTCTTTGATGGTGAAGCGCACTTAAAGCCTATTCACTCTTGACTTGAAGACATTTACATTATAATCAAACGGAAATTCTGTAGCAAAGGATTACTAGAATACTGAGAAAGTGCAAATCCAAGCAATTTATTTATACAATATAATTTATTTAATAAAATCACATTTAGAAATGCAACGAAATCGCTAAAACTCAAATGAATGCATTGTATTTTACGAAATCGTATCGTAGGTAACTTTTCGATAGTATGATATCTTTATAATCTAGAAAAATCCTTTAAAATTGGCTACGAAAGATGAGACGATAATACAATGATTAATGAAACATGAATTACGGATTTCGTGACATTATGACATCCTTTATAATCTGTGTCACCTTAACTATCATTGAGTGTTAGTCTGTGGAGTGAAACTATAATAGAGTTGCTAATAGACTTTATCGATATCGATATAATCTGCACAGTTTTCAGTACAAATGAGTCTAAGATTACATTTGGTGCACTTGTAATTCATGTTGAAGACATTTTGTTTCGAAGAAGAAATAATTTATGACTTATTTTGTGCTTGATAAGGGAAATTAATGAACCAACTATATTTTATAACCCAGATAAGTACAAAGTTTTCTGTGTTGAATTTACTACAAATTATGATTCCCATTTAGAATATTCATAAAGCTATATACTAAAAATACTCACAACAAATAAGCTATGAAATTTTTATTTCTTTAACAATTCTCTATCTAATCACTACTTTCCACCTTCCAGCTCTTATGAAACGTTACTACGAGGTTGCTACATATTGAGAATTCCAAAGTATATTGGAACAAAATTATAATCAATTGGTGAAGCATTTTATCAAACTTTATGAAAACTCGTATTCGCATGCGGCTTCACGATGTGTAGATAAAAAGTAGCTTATGTATTATTATAGACTACGACCTATATCTATTTCAAATTTCATTCAGATCCGTTAAGTAGTTTTTGCCCGGCGGAGTAATAAATAGATATCCTCTCAAATAGTATATCCATTCTATTATAATTTAAAGTCAAAGATAAATTATTTAATTCATCATAGGAGCAACAGTTCACTTAACTAAGGTCACATTGATACAATTATGATCATTATTTGCATCATACTATGCTAATATTCATATTTCTCTTTGTTTCTGTCAGTGTTTTTTTCCACAAAATAGGAGAAATTCTTTGATTGTCAGTTCCTAACATTGCAGTGATGTTTTTTTTAGAATGCCACTCATGTTCATAAAGAGCCTTGTAAGACTATAAAACATAATTTGGACACATACAATGTTCTCCTAGTAAAAATACTAACATATTGTATTATCGATATAATTATCGCCATAACCGCTTCTCTTTAATACGGCAGCTGCAACGCCCCTCTGCGGAACGTTTGCTGGAAATAATAATATTGACCAATAGCAGCGCGCCCCATTTGGAAATGCTCCAGTATAATTGGTCAATATTCCGGAATATTCCAGAATGCGCTAGTGACGTCGGTGATTACGCGCGCATATAAATTCCGTGGAACGTAGCTATCGCCATTTTATTACGTTAAAAGAAGCCGTCAATCGCGCACCTTTGCTGAGCGTTTCTACGAGAAGTCTACAAGTCAACGAATATCAAAGTAACTTAAAGTGAGTAATAATTAACTCTTTATTTTATTATTTCTTTTAAATTCTTTATGCTATAAAGTGTTTTTATTCTTTTAGTCTTATATCGATTCGTTATCTATCTTTCACGAACTAGATAGCACATTCTGGGTGGTCCCGTGAACTTTTCGTTTTGATTAGTCATAGTTATCGGGCAATAGGATGCTGTTGAAATGACTAATCATTTCCTTATTTGTTAGTTAGGAATAAGTTTTCAGGTACCCGACCTATTTCCTTCTCATCTTTTGTTCTTGTAGGGTTGCAATTTTGTAACACGTGGTTCTTTCATCCCTTGTTATCCCTACAAGTAAGTACTTACAGTATCCACAAGTTCCTGGTGTTTCTATTTTGGTTTTATGTTTCGTTAATAACATAATTATATCATTCGCGTCGGTTCCAGAAACTTCGCGCGTTCTATTGATTTTCCACAAGGGCAATGGCGTCCGACGCTTTCCTCTTCCCGCGCTAATCATGTGCTTATTTTATATCATTGTATAATCAAGTATCTTTTAAAAGGTTACTGTATCAATACTTCCATTATTTAGTTTTAATGCTGTGTATGACCACGCGGTATCACAAACTGAACACACCTGTTATTCCTCTTTTGTTTAATGAGCACGGGGTTAAGGAACTTTGATACCGACTATCTGCTCAGCCCTGACAAGATCCAAAGGTCGAATATTTTACAATTTATTAAACTCTTTTCTTTTGTCACAGATGGCGAAAGCACCAGCGGTAGGTATTGATTTGGGTACCACTTACTCGTGTGTGGGCGTGTTCCAACACGGGAAGGTGGAAATCATCGCAAACGACCAGGGCAACAGGACCACGCCCTCATATGTCGCGTTCACTGACACCGAGCGCCTCATCGGCGATGCTGCCAAGAACCAGGTGGCAATGAACCCCAATAACACCATCTTCGGTAAGTTAATGAGGTCAAAGTTTATTGGTGTATTGTCCTAGTTTGTCTGGCTAGCATGTAAGTTGCAGATGTTCTGAGGTTCTGAGGAATCAGTTTAAGTTCTAAAGATAACAGCCTGTCTCCTTACATAGTTTTTCCTTAATCGTCCATTTTCCTCAATACACCATAATTGGAATGATGAGCTAGATTTTACGATGTTAGGTTTAATTTTAACATTGCAGGCATTAGGTTTAAAGGCCAATTAATATTATAATGTGCAATAAATTTTATGTTAATTCGAATCTTTATCATTCTACTTTTGACTTTGGAATTCCATTGTTTCTATTGTATTGTTCAACAATGTTTAAGAATACTTGCATTGTGTGCGTGATATCTGCAAAGAATAGTAAAGATGATAAATTACTCACTGCACAGATATATTGATTGAGTGTTAATAATTTAAATTATAGTCTGAGTTAAAAGATAGATTTATGATGAAGATGGTGCCTTTGCCTTTAGATACACATTTTTTTAAAATTAGTAATAGTCACAGCAAATTTTAACAATAGGTGGATTTTACTATGTACTTATAGGTACTTCTTTTATGATGATAACCAATATACTAGACTAGAGTCTCTGAACATATTGATTGATAAAAATAATCTGAAAACAATGTCGAAGTTAATGACATAGTCTGAACGAGAATGCAAAGTTTGAATGCTGTTTCTTATTGTTACAGATGCCAAACGTCTTATCGGCCGCAAGTTCGAAGATGCCACTGTACAAGCTGACATGAAGCACTGGCCATTTGAAGTGGTCAGTGACGGTGGCAAACCAAAGATCAAGGTTTCATATAAAGGAGAGGACAAGACTTTCTTCCCTGAAGAAGTAAGCTCAATGGTGCTTACAAAAATGAAGGAAACAGCTGAGGCATACCTTGGCAAAACCGTGCAGAATGCAGTAATTACGGTTCCAGCGTACTTTAACGACTCACAGCGACAGGCCACTAAAGATGCGGGTACCATTTCTGGCCTGAACGTTCTCCGTATCATCAATGAACCGACTGCTGCAGCGATTGCGTACGGCCTTGACAAAAAGGGCGGTGGAGAACGTAACGTCCTTATTTTCGATCTCGGCGGTGGTACATTCGATGTTTCCATCCTGACCATCGAGGATGGAATCTTCGAAGTAAAGTCCACCGCTGGCGACACGCACTTGGGAGGTGAAGACTTCGATAACCGCATGGTAAATCACTTCGTCCAAGAATTTAAGAGGAAATACAAAAAGGACCTCGCCACCAACAAGAGGGCTTTGAGGCGACTCCGAACAGCCTGTGAAAGGGCGAAGAGGACTTTGTCCTCGTCCACCCAGGCCAGTATCGAAATCGATTCTCTCTTTGAGGGTATCGACTTCTACACGTCCATCACCCGGGCTCGCTTCGAGGAACTGAACGCCGACCTGTTCAGATCAACCATGGAACCCGTCGAGAAGTCTCTTCGTGACGCTAAAATGGACAAGTCTCAAATCAACGACATTGTTCTCGTCGGAGGCTCCACTCGTATTCCCAAGGTGCAAAAGCTCCTCCAAGACTTCTTCAATGGAAAGGAGCTAAACAAATCCATCAACCCTGACGAGGCCGTCGCTTATGGCGCTGCAGTGCAGGCTGCCATTTTGCACGGCGACAAGTCCGAGGAGGTGCAGGACTTGCTGCTGCTCGACGTGACTCCGCTGTCGCTCGGTATCGAAACCGCCGGTGGAGTCATGACCACCCTGATCAAGCGCAACACGACCATCCCCACCAAGCAGACCCAGACCTTCACCACCTACTCCGACAACCAGCCTGGTGTGCTCATCCAAGTTTTCGAGGGTGAGCGTGCCATGACCAAGGATAACAACCTCCTCGGCAAGTTCGAACTGACTGGCATTCCCCCTGCGCCTCGCGGAGTTCCTCAGATCGAGGTGACCTTCGACATCGATGCCAACGGTATCTTGAACGTATCCGCTGTCGAGAAGTCTACCAACAAGGAGAACAAGATCACGATCACCAACGACAAGGGTCGCCTGTCGAAGGAGGAGATCGAGAGGATGGTGAACGAGGCCGAGAAGTACAGGAACGAAGACGAGAAGCAGAAGGAGACCATCCAGGCCAAGAACGCACTAGAATCATACTGCTTCAACATGAAGTCCACTATGGAAGATGAGAAGCTGAAGGATAAGATCACCGATTCCGACAAGCAGACTATTCTGGATAAGTGTAACGACACCATCAAATGGCTGGACTCGAACCAGCTGGCCGACAAGGAGGAGTACGAGCATAAGCAGAAGGAGCTTGAGGGCATCTGCAACCCGATCATCACCAAGCTGTACCAGGGCGCAGGCGGAGCCCCCGGCGGTATGCCCGGTGGTATGCCTGGGTTCCCTGGTGGAGCGCCCGGTGCAGGAGGCGCAGCCCCCGGCGCTGGCGGTGCTGGACCTACCATCGAGGAAGTCGATTAATTCAAACATTCCACAGCTTTCCACCTGTATTATGTCGGTGTTGAAATGCCTCTCAACTTAACCCAAATATAATTTAATTTAATTTCACAATTTGTTTCATTTTACTCATTTGGTATTTTTATTTTCGAAGAAAAATTTTGAATTAGGGACAAGGGCAATGAATGCAAGCATTAACAGAATTTTGCTTTTATGGTGTTATAACAAATTTTTATCTTGTCGATACATAAATATCTAGCTAGCTTACCTAACTCATTTTCTAATTTTATAGGTCGTTGCCCACTCGATCTTTTTAGAGATATTTTGTTTTGAAAAACAATTAGGAATAACTAAATTCCTTAAGATAAATTTACATTGTTTTCTCATTACTTGCACGTGCAGGTTTCAATGTATTCATAGGTATAACTAATCGCATAACTATCCGTCTTGGGAGTTCACTGCCTACATATAAGTGCTTGCTACGCACTTGTTTACCATCTTACCTATTATAATGGTGCAGTGGTTTTAAGGTTTTACTGTTTTTGTTATTCACTTTCTACATAAACAATAATGCAGGTGTATCTGTATAATGGTTGCATTTGAATAGCAAAATGATGTTTTAAAAGATTAATATTTTATAAATAGCCTTCGGCTTACAGCAAGACTGCTTTACCCTTTAGACGGTCGGGCCATATGAGGAATCTTTTAATTACTGTTAAACACTTTAATTTCCTACTTAATTACTCTCAGGACTTGGGTAAAAAAGGACCATAAACTTGCTTGCGCGGGTTATTTGAATTCCGCAAACTGGCCCGCGGGCCTGTGGTTGAGCAGCCTTGAGCCTTGTTTGATTTTGATTTTTTTTCTTAGTGTCTAGCAGGCTTTTATACATCGTTCAGGGATTACATATACACATATACGTCATAGTACGCCTAGAAATATTACGTCCATTTTATGTTGTATTATATTACACATCTGTACTCCGTAAGTACGTTCTCATGAGAAAGAGCGTTTAACAAGAAATCCTTGAACGTTACCATACATAGAAAACACTTCACTCGTATTTAACGCAATTAGCCTTAAACATGTCCTTATTAGCAGTAACAGCTTATACAGGTGTACGATCCGTATGTCAGGAACTCTGATAAATAAAAAAGGGTCAGGAAGGTGAAATGACTCAGTCGGATCTAAGGATCACTAAGGTTTTTTATAAGTAGTTGTTTATGAAATATATATCCTGATTCTTTGCTGTAAAGAAACTAGGAATATTCATTACAACTAAGCGAGCTTCTGTGAGTGTTTTAGTAGAGGTGCCACTAATATCCGGCTGCCACTCGATAATCGATCTATTCTGCTACTTTTTCCAAGCTTATCGTGACATCTCTAGTTTTTAGTGTACAGTTTGTACAATATTAAGTTGTAAAGACTACATGACTTACGAGACCCTGTATCTAAGGCCAACTGTTTATGGCAAAAATTACCTCAGTCGACCTTCTCATAGACATCGCTGTGTAGCGGACAATAGACCACTTTTCATATAGATATAGACCAATTTTAAGTCGATCAGTCACGGTGTATGTTTTTGATGGTACGCATCGTCTATTTCTTCAGTTTTTAATTTTTTTCGGAAATGCTAGTTAAGTCGTTGTTGGTACCTATTGCCTATAGGCCAACAAGGCAGCTGCTAATTAAGTGACTTTATTAAACCGAATTCAGTGGTGAAAGGCGAGCTATTTTTCACATTCACAATCCACATTCCACGATTACCTTCCTGTATTCGATAATATCCCGTATTTTACTGTTGTATGCTCCTTAAAGAAACCGATCACACCTCCTTGTTCTACAAAGTCTTTGATGTTTCTAATGCAAGACAATATCAATAAAAGCATTAACAGTCATTTATATCATTAAAAAAACCGACTTGAAATGCCTCCGTCAATGAATCATTGTCAACTTACTCTCAACCAGTTAAATACGCATTTTTAAAGATAACTCAAACACAACTCAAAATTATATACAATTATCCGACGAGTATTAGTGTTTGAACAAAAAAAAGTTCTGAATTTAGTTTTTTTTTCCAAGTCGGTATAAAGTTATTCACGTGGAGCAGTGTTGAATGGTAAATTACTAAATTATTAATAATCCATCAAAGGCCACAATTTACTCAGCTGTTTAGTTTCTATTACCCTTATATTTTTTTCAGCGTGGGCAAGTCATCATTCACAAACATCCAGCGGCGTAATTATTTTGCATGAGGACCGATTTTTTTTTACATACAATAAGTTAATGCTTGACACCTGATGGAAAGTGGCGATGATGTCGAAGATGTTGGACTTAAACGTACTATATGTCTCTTCACTCTTCTTTTGAAGAATCCCACATCGTATTTAGGCGGGAACACCGACGCAAACAAGTTATTCCCTTGCGGTGCGCATAATAAAATACGAAAAGAACCACGCCGGACCGGCGCCGCGTCGGCGGGATGTTCACGACATGAGGATGGATACCTGCTGTACTCCGGGTTGTTCTATGAAGGAAGGGGGACAGGGGAATGACGTCGAACAAGTCCTGCGCACACTCACCAAAGTATACCCTATAGAAAACCGAGAGGCTAGCTACTTCGCGCCTGTACTCAAGGCTTTGTAGATTGGTATTGAGCAGACCTCTTTCACCAATGACCCTTAGCATCTCTCCATCGGCTCCAAGACTGATAGGTGAGTTTTGGTAGCACCAGCCCAAATGTGACTGCAGTACTCCACACATGGCCGAACCTGGGCTTTATGTAAGGTTAAAAGTTGTCTCGGTGTGAAGTACCGCCGCACTTTAGCTAGGATGCCAAGTTTCCTTGCTTCTGCCTTAGTCTGGGATTCAATGAACCGTCCATAATTGAGGCTCGAGGAAACCTCAAGTCCCAGGCCTCCTAACAAAATCCGTAAGGACACCCTACAGTAAATGTCATTGTTTACATCTTTCTTATATGAGTACCTGAGTACTAATATTTCCTCGTAGACATTTACGTCACGAATGTTTAAATTCAACGTCCGTTTATTTCTGAATGTTTAAATTAGTAACAGGTGCTTTAAAATAGACGAGTTGATAACCGACGTATCAACAGTGTTCGCAGAGCGGACTAGTTTTAACTTTGCGTTCGTGTGCAAACAAAATATTTCATTTTTTATTAATATAAAAAGTGGATTCTAATTTTACGACTAGTACCTTGGGGTATGATGTTGCAAGGTTAGATTGCGCTGCGTAGACGTTGGTACTAGGTTTGTGGTTTTATGATAAATATTACACGGCTTTAGATCTAGACAGGGTTTATTGATGACCATAGACTCTATTTTAATAATACATGTAAAATATCAATTCAGTTTCTTTTCTGTACCAAAGTAAATCTATACTAATAATAAAACTGTAACGGGGTCAATTCTGTACATTATTTTTTGAAAATCTTGATATAAGGAGGCTTTTTATCGACATAGAGATAAAAACATTTTTTTGGATTTAAAGTCTCTCTGCCTGTTCGAGCTTCATGCAAAAACTACTGGACAGATTTAGATGAAACTTGTCATAGTCGTAGTATAAAACCCACAAATGGTTATAGGGTATGTTTTAACCCAGTAAATGGCTTAGTTCGCACAGAATAATAGGTTAAAATTACTGTTTCAAATCCAAATCCAGTGAACCAATTTAGATGAAATTTTGCATGTTTGTGGCTTATGTAAGAACAATGGTTAAAGGATACATTTTATCCCAGAAAGCTGCTTTGTTCCCGTGGGATAATGGGTTAAAGTTAGTATCGCAACTCTGAAATCACTGGACAACTCTTCTTCGGAAGCAAAGCGAGGGCAATTTCAAAAAGGCAAAAAGATGATGTTATATAATCCTATAATTTTTCAAATAAGATTTACATGAAACATGCTACAAGGTGGTTCACTTTTTGGTTATATAATAAAAATCGCCAAGTTTCATTGACCTGTGCAAAAATTATTATTTTTTTAGTTGTAAAGCTAAAATTTTAAAATCCCTTAACGTCACGGGCAACATGTTTCCAATGGTTTCCAACGAAATCTGTTATGGTTCACAATGCAAAAATAAGCAGTATCGAGTGTAACAGTCCTTCATAGTTATACTAACAATACCAGCCAGAATATTCGATAAGATAATGCATTGCAACTATTATAAATGAACTTAGTCTGCGGCCTTCTTATCAATACGATAACTACGGTTCTGGTATATGCATGTGTGGTGAGGCGAAGCGGTAGCCATTTTATACAAGAATTCCCTATATACCTACATATCTACCAACTATCTATGTATCTACTATAAAATCGTCATATACAATCTCAGTGTAAATAAATTATCTGGAATAATGAATAAAAAAATTAACAAACGTTCAAATTTCGAAGGGCGGCGTAATAGAAATAATTAAATTGTTTTTATTCTTAAATCAAATTGTGATTCATTTTATTTAACCATGATGTTCGTACCTAACTTTACCTCGGCTACGGAAATTTTTTGACACACAAACTTGACAAGTTTGTATGGTGTGACGTTTAATTTATACAGACGCGCGTGTCAGGCACGTCCTCTTGCAGCAGAAGCAGCAGGGTGCTTAGATAACCGTCTCTTCCTTTTCTAAAATAGCTTACAACTCTTTTTGATCAAGATTTTAATCATAACACATGTAAACACAATTGTGGAGGAGGAGGTGCGCAATTGACAGATAAGTAATATGCTCGGTGTTTCTGATGTGCATTACAGACTTCGACATCTTACCTTTGTTCAGCATATTATAAAAAAAAACTAAAAATATATTTTTATGGCTCATGATATCCAAGGATAAGGACACAGAAGAAAAAAACCCAATTAAACACATCGTTAATTTATTGGCATTTAACACAACAAAGTCGACATTCAAATCAATTTATTGAATAATTTTGTGCTATATAAAACAACGGATGATTTTAACATATATTTATTACGTACCTAATACTGTTACTGTTATCACGATTATAATTTTACGTTTTAGTAGCTTCAAACGGTCGTGCTGTGTTTCATGGGATTTGTGATTCAAGTGTTTTGTGATGCATGGTTGTTCAAAATTCAAACTGTGAAAAAGTCGTGATGAGAAAATTGGACTGTCTCGTTTAATCTGTGTTCCATTCCATATTTAAACTTTGGCGCGTAAACATGTAATTTTAAGAAGTAATGTAATATTTACACCCGTAGATACAATATGATTGATAGTAGACAAATTATTAATTAGAAACAGAGTAACAATTGTGGGTCAATGGCCTTTCTGTCATTGGCTCTTGAAGGAAATGGTGCCCTAGCACGAGCCAGTCATGAGTGTAAATATACTATCATACACAAATTAAAGAAAAAGTGTATTTTAACACCACGTTCCTCAGTTTTAGAACGTAAGGCGGCAGAAGAGTGCCTCAAAGGTAGAATTTGTCCCAGCTGTCCACTGTACAACAAAACTATGTATAAGTATTCCAATTAGTTTCTTATACTTTCGCATTACAGGAGATGAAAGTAGATATAATAAAATTTGTATGCACTTTACATTTATTTTCTGAGGAATATTTCTTTTACGGTCGAGAGAACCACATACTACCGAAACACATTCTCAGAAAACCATAACAATTTGCTAGCATTTGTTTTGTGTGTTGAATCATATAATATCTTCCGTGAATTAAACATAAAACTATGTTGAATTCTTCTTCATAGGCCCATTTGACTGTTGCTTTCTGAATAATATTCATATATATGTATAAATGTCTAATCTAAAATATTTTTAACGAATTCTTTCATTACGATATAGAATGAACACAAGTAAAGGATATGTTCTATAAATCCACTTAGACTCTATCAAATGTGTGTCTATCAAATAATTTGTGATATGTGACACCTTATTAGATTTGTTCCAATTTTCAAAACATTCATTTCAAAAATATTTTATAAATCATGTATATAAATATTACAACATTAGAGGTAAAGTTGAATCTCAAATATTATGATTTTAAATGTGTATTTGATTAATGTATTCAATCAATCATTATAGGCCTTAGTGTTTGATGTTGTCGGATTTTAAATTAAGAATTATTTTAATGATAACAACACTACACGACCGTTCGTAACATGTATAAAAGTAGTTCTTACTTTTTAACTCGAGAAAAAAATCGTATGAGTAAAGATAAATCGAAATCAAGTTGAAAACTGAATAAATACGATCCTTTTCTGTTAAACCACATTTAAAAGAATTGTACAAATTTCAAACCAGTTGTGAATCCTATAACAAAAATAACGTTGACGTGACGTAATGACGTCCTCTTACCGACCTAATCGTGAACTTGTTTCAAATAATTCTATGTTTGGAATTGCCGGGACCAGTTCAAATATCAATTAAATAATGCGCTAAAAAGTTAGAACTACATAACGATTACCAATCGATAAAATACATTACAGCAAGCGAACCCATACCACGGCCACAGTTGAGTATCCGATTTTAATATTCTATTATTTCCTAGAAGAGTAGAAGATTTCAACGATTCCTTATATCAAACTTTTCTAGAATAATCTGCTTAATTATTACAAAGAAGAATAGTAGTAATGATTGTAATATTTTCCCTAAGAATTATTGAAATTAGTTTCTATTTACGTTACGCGAAGAAATTTCCCCTAGCAATCCTATTTACGAGTAATATGGACAATCTTTAACCGGCCAACTCAACTGTAGACGTGGCGGCGTCAAATAATATCTATATTCTTAATAATTCTTATTTACATTAGGTACTGATACAAAACTCGATACAAACATTGCATTCGTTTCTATACCGCGACTGTCAAAGGCATGCAAACCCACCAAATACAAATTGTTTGTGAGAATGCATGAGTCTGATGCATCATCTTACCTCTACGTCCTCAACATTAAGGCAGGCGGGAGCTCATTCAATATATCTCATACCATCTAGTTACTTAGCTATGACATAATTCGTTTGAACGAACCGATTCTAGATTATATTATGTCACAAAAATACAGCGTATTTCAATTTTGTGTATTTATAATACAAACAGAACTTCTCATGAATTATATTAATGACGCCATTAGTCGAAATTGAATCTATTCGTAAAATACCTTTTGTCTAAACTTGTCATTTTACCAGAATATCAAATTCTTAAAAGTATTAATTTACTTAATGATATATTTTAGAAAAGACTTATTCCCAAAATGCCTTATAAATTAGTAACAAGTTCCTTTAACTTTATATAAATCAGTAACCCCAAAAAATTTTTCTTATAAGTCTTACTCAGAATTAATCGGGATTATCTACACTTGAATAAGGCATTTTGTTAATAAGTAATTTTCCGACTGCAGGTCATTTTGAAACTAGGTCCAATCCAAAATCGACTAATCCCTGTCATAAAATGAATCAGAAAATTAGGCCCTTTCTTGTTTTTTATGATATATTTTATATGCTCAATCGTTCACACGAAATATGCGGCCATTATTTACGTAGAATACTTTGGACATTGGTCGTCGGATTAGCGCATACTCTATTACATATATATTAAATATCTATTTAAACCACAGCAAACGATTTTTTTTCGAATTTTTAATAAATGGATAACCTTTTTAGGGCATAATACTTGAACAATTACACTTTTAATATGCCTTAAGTTGACTGTATGAAAATAAGTAATGCATTGATAATTATTATAATTACTGTCAGCTTCCAATGTCCTTAGTCACTTATAATAATTGTTGTCACATATATGTGAGATATAGACAATATATGTATGTTGTTACCGAAATTATTTTGATGATGAAACACAAAAATATAGTAGAATTTATAATACAATATTTCCTATTTTATTTTTTTATATTTTTCACGGGTGTATAATTGATAAAATATTATATTAATGTTATTTAGCCTTATACAAACTGTACATAAATTAATTATTCTTCTACAAGAACAATTTTACTCTTTACTGGTACGGCTAGTGATTTCTTCAAATGAAATAATAATTTTACAAAAATATACAATTTATAAAAAATATTATTTCCAATTAAAAATATACGTAACTTAAAAATTATGAGCACTAGGTATATTTTCAAAATCTTCATAACTCAATATTAACGTAACGTAGGAAAGAAGAGAAGATATCTAATGAGTATGAAGATATGACCAGAGATGACCAGAAACTGTTTTAATAGTATCTCGAAAGATCCTCTAATTTACAAGCCTTAAATTGCATCTGTAATAATTACTAATATTACAAATGCGAATGTAATATTGTTTGTCTGTTACCCTTTCATGCTTAAACCACTTAACTAATTTGGATGAAAATTGATACAGAGATAGACCAAAAGTTGAGAAAGAACACAGGCTACATTTTATAGCCATAAGTGTAGTAAGATTTGATATGAGTTCGCAGTTTCACCGATGGAAAGAAAAATATTTTCTCCTCAATACAAAAGTTTAATCTATCTCTGACTTACGCAATCTCATTATATATGCTAGGATCTGATATAAAAAAAATTACAAACTACTCGCTTATAACAATCTCGTGAATGGAACGATTATTGGTAACCTCGGAGACTTCATAAAAGGTTACAAGCGTTCATGACCCGGTGCAGCGGTTTCGATTGTAAGCTATCGATAAAGTTAACCAACAGCGAGCGCGGCCGGTAACAGGATGGGTGACCGCTAGTGGGAAAATTGCATGAACGCTTCCGTGCCTTGGAGGGCACGTAACCCATGCCCTGAGGCCTTAGGGTGGCTTAAGAACTTTCGACATGGATTAGCCAGTAACCCCTACAAATTCGCACTGGAGCAGCGTGGGGGAATTTGCTCTAGGCCTTCTTAGAGGAGAAACCCACATTCAGTGGTGGGTGGGCCGTTAAAGGGTAAGCCAAGTAGGTCTAAAGTATGTGTTTTTGAATATATTTAACATTTTCTGCCAGTATTTTAAAAATGATAGGTACCTTATCAGATATAATCCTAAAATCAGTCATAATCTAGCAGCAAATCCTGACTTTCGAGGTCTTTTCTATTCTTCAAAATTCCTTAAAACACGATATAAATTTAACAAATTCAAAGTTAACTTTTAAATGTATGTTGTACCTACTTAACATTTTTAACTTTATGTTTAACCATATACAAAGTCAAATTTTATTTCTAACCACATTAAGAAGTCTTACATAGAATACGACAAGAGTTAACCAACTACATATAAATAAAACCAGCATTTTTATAATGAAACAAGGGATTGAAAGAGTCCGTAGCATACAGAATTAATAAAAATAATGTGGAGTTTGATAACAACACTTACATCACATTATATAAAGTGCTAATAAGAAAGTAAAGTAAAAAAACCTAAAATAAAACAAAACGAAACCATTGAACTGTCAACTTAACTGTCAAAAAATATTTGATTGTGCAGAAAATAGTTTAAAATGTTTACTTTTGCATGTTTAGCTATGTAGGTATATACACAATATATGTACATTTTTAAAGAGGTGTTCAATTATTTTCTTCCTTAAAAATGGCAACATGCAACGTAGTTCCCCAAATGCTTAATTGAATTGCACAATTGAAGTATTTATTATAAATCTTGTAAACTAATTTGAACAAGGGCAACACTTTTTTTAAATTTTAACGAATTTCGTTGTTGGGCCAATCACTTTTTATTGGCCTGAGTTGTTGGAATAATCATTTAAAAATTAGAAAAAAGTTAACTTAAAAAATCAGATGTTATTAAAAAAATTAGGCGGCAAAAATTATTTCTATTTAAATGAGATCAAATACGTAAGTACATCCATTATGTCAAGAAAAATATCATAACAATAGCATCTTCAAATAACTGAATGCATTATACAAATGTAGTGATAACGTTGTTGCCAAGGGACTATTATAGATTCTATAGATTCCTAATAATGTATCTAGCTACGTTTACATTGACTTATTTTTATCCAGTTGAAAATAACATCAAATTCCATTGACTTACTCTACGTACAACTATAAATATACACAAATATATTCTCCGTCAGCGTCATTTTGATTTTCAACAAACAGTCTATTTAATAATAACATGTATATTGGTGCCAACTGAGAATAGGATGACACGACATTCTGTGTTGTAAACTAGACGGTTCAGAATTGTATGACATCTCAAGTGTTGCCAGTAATACTGTTAGAAATAATATTATTAGCGGTGCTAGATATTTATTTTTCCCAAGTCGGGATTCTGAAGCTTTTTGAGTGAAAAAAGCGGGTATCTTATGGGACACAGTAAAAAAATTATGTTTCTAAAGCAGACAAACGAGTAGACGGTCCACCTGATCGTAAGTGATCACCGCCGCCTATGGACATTAGCAAATCTCGGGCATAGCCAACGCGTTGCCAGCCAAGAATAAAGTGATAGACCCGCTTCTAGAAGGATCCCATATCATAGCTTTGAGGAAACACCGATGCAGGAAGTTTGGTCCACAACTTACACGTCTGAGGAAGACAATGACGTGAAAATCTGATAGTAGTCGGATGTAATCAATCTTTTTTAATATTTATGTTTTTATTTTAACAAAAATATGTTGTTTTAAATCACATTCATATTCAGGTAGTCGAGTCTTCTTAGTTTTTTGAAAACGGTCGAGTTATCCCCAAGAGGAGGGGACTAAGCCTGTTCCGCGCGGGACATTTAATTCCAATTAAAAAATCGGGACGACCCGCCAAATTGTTACGTCTGGAAACGTCAAATTATAATGTTTTTAATTTGATTATACTTTCTACTTTCATATCCCAGTTTGTACGGTTGCACAGGGTTGAAAAAGTAAACCAAAAGCGAACGCGGTCAGTTGGAGGATGGGAGATCGTTACTTATACTTGACGATAGCCTTTCAAAACGTTAAAGGTTGTTGCGAGTCATGAATCCCGAGAATGTGAATACCCAGTTCGCCTCAACGACAAAGTCGCTATGATATCGCTACGACTTGTGAACCGAGAATCGTCCGGCTTGTCATTCAATATAAAATTTCGTATAATCATGAAGTTTCAGTTGTGTTGAATTCCCGATCTTATTCTTAGTTGGCAAACAATATTTTCAGGCCCTGGGGTGAGAACAGAGCTATTTAGAATTTTCTAGAAGCCAAAAATACTTCTCAATTTCAGTAACATACGTGTGCATTTGCGCATTTAAATACATCTTTATACATGAAATATTTCGATTGTTAATTCGTTTCGTAGCCTTTTGATAGAATTTCAAAAGCTAACTCTCTAGAACTTTTATGTCTTAAAATGATCCCATGTATACTATATCCCTTGTGCATTTTCATGTATTTGGAATTAGATTAATGCCAATAACTAAACAATTGTAACGAATTGAATTACATCCTATTATATCGATAATGAATCTGTCGGGGTTATAAATTTTGTCCTTGAAACCGAATATCATCAACACACTTATACACTCTGGCAGTCCTTAGTCCCAAATCTCTTTCTAATTCGATCAAAAGTCCAATTCTACATACACATCCTTACAACGTTCTGATGTGGTAGGATTTCGCCTTCGTGCCTTTCTTGGGCCGCCCTGCGCTTTGTCACGTTAGATATGCATCTGCAATATCCAGGAATCATTTTTGCCCTAATGGTATATGCCAAGCTGGCTTTAGCAGCACCAGTATTTTGGAAACCAATATCAAAATTTAGTCCAAACTACCAATTTGATTACACATTTCCTTTCTTCCCTTGCTAAGGCCGACTCTGCACATATCAGGTTTAGGCTACATTACCGACCGTGACCTTCCTGGCTACATCCAGGCGATGGCCGGAGTGCCATCAGAGAGGGAGTCCATGGAGCGCAGGAGAGGCCGCGCCGGTTGTCAGTAAAGTGAGGAGCTGGAACACGGCCCGTCCACACCCTGCAGCTGTTGCTCGGGATTTGTTACTAGCTGAAATTGAATCGTTTATTGTACATTAGCAACTTTAAAAGAACATGCATGATGGCCTCAATGATACATCGTATTTTATAAAATTCTATTAAGAAGCCAAACAGTGGGTTATATCGTTATGATCATGTATGGTCCACATTGTCCTAGAGCTCGGCTTTAAGGATATTCAAATTTAAAAGAACTTTGGCAACATTTGACGTTCTTAGTTGAACTATCTTATTGAACATGTACATTCATTCTTGGGTCAGAACATATCATAAACAAGCGATGGCAAGTTTGGAAAATCAAACTTGTTGATTTACTTAATTTTGCGACCGGCACAGCTTGTTGCTGTAGTTTCGCAAAGGGAAGAGAGCAATGACATGATCATAATGAACTCGATGTTTGCCACCCTCTAATAACTACATTTTCAACTGAAGCCACTTTTAATGTGTATTTTCGGCTCATTGACGGCCATGGTATTAGCAGTTATCCCGAGTGTCGGAAGTTTTATGTTGCCTGAAGGCCTTGGTTCTTTGGAAGGTTGCACGACGACCAGGAACGACGGCTTTACAAAGCACGGAAGCGCTCATGAATTTTTAGCCACTAGCGGTCACCTATCCTCACACCTACTGAGCCCGCTTTTGCTTAAAGTTTTCGACCGCCGCTATGCTTGAAGCAACCGGGCTATGAACGCTTAATAACAAACTCTTAATATACTAATCAATATATGTTATTACTTCTCTAATCTCGCAAACGGCTGGAAGCAGCCCATCGGTGGAGTTGTTCGGCGAACGCGGCGATGGCGTTGGCACGTGTTTGGGCTCGCGTCCCGCCGCCATCTTGTCGTGCAGCTGCGCGAGCCTCATGCTCATCTGCCGCCGCTCCTTCTGCTCCCGTTCGCGTTCCCAGCGCTTGGCGCTGTAGCTCCTGATGGACGACGAGCTGCTCTGCACCGAACTTAGACTTGGACGTCGCGAACCTGCGATTGTTATTTCTGATTGAGTCTGATTTTTGTTTTTTTTTTTTTTTTGTGAGAACAATTCTTATTTTCTTTTAAGGTTTACAGTTTTTTAACTATTTCCTGTTAAGAGTTTAAAGGCTGTATGAATAATCGGACTCGATATATAAACAACCTTTAAATGATGTTATAAGAAATTGCTATAATCACTTACAAATTGTGCTTCAGTTCTTCTTTTTGTTTCTCTTATGTACCAAATATTTGCGTGGCAGGTGCAAATAAGCTTGCAGACTTTCGAAATGGTTACATTGGTTCAGAGTTTTAAGTTTGAGGTGCAGAAGCTTTCCTTGTTTCCGAGTTTATGAAGTATAGTGTTAAAGGTTTTGATTTGAAAAAATCGAATATTTAAATATGATCAAAGAAAATTAAGACGGATTAAGTAACATCAATACTCTATATTAATTTAAAAGAAATTAAATTTTTAATTTCTGACATGGTTATCAAAATGAAGTTATAAACAACATACAGGCATCATGCCTATTTATGTTATCAGGACAAAAATACTACCTACCAAGCTCATAATACTTAATAGCATAATATACAGCCTGTATTTCCACATGCTATATCTCCAACAATTAGTTACAATGACAAAAATATAAATTGTGTAGTAGAATTTGATGTAACTGTTTTTGTACAAGACAAAACAATATGGAACCGCCGATCAACGCTGACATGCAAACGAATACATGTGAACAGTTACGGAAGCGTGAAGCAAACGTGCTTAGCTCGGAAACTGAAGCTCTGGCTCACCTTAGCAAAATTGCTTAAGCAAATAAGCGTAATTTGCTTTACAACTCAGTTTCTCGTTCGAGCAAAATTGTTACTACTCTAGGCTTTAAGCCTATATCGAAGGATCTTAAATGTCTTGATAAGTATAAGTTTTAGTACTGTAAGCGTTATACCTGAGACGTATCGTGTGTTAGGTTAATGCGATCTTCAGTTTCTTAAACAAAACGACACCCAGCTGACTAATAGAGAGAAGGAAGGAACAAACAACCATGGCCATCTTGCTCGCGCCACTCGAAGAGCGGATATTGTCCTGCGACTGACAACTTAGCCGATTCTTCGTTAAATTTTGATCTACCTGATTCCAATTGTATTTCTTTTGGTGTCATGTCCAGGTGCGCTATGGACAGTGTAGTTTGATTTTCTTAGCCAGTTGTACCATGTGCACTCTCCAAACCTTTGATTAGAATTTAATGGGCATCAAGCGTCTGATAAATTTCGGAAAATTTGTAATAATTTGCTTCATAAATACTCACTCTATGTTCGAGTAAGTACGGCAGGAACTTAGGCTCTACATTTACATAAGATAGAATTACCAGTAAGGGAACAGCTGAAAAACAGCACTGTTCGGGGTAGTTATATCAGCTAAAGCTGAGAGGTCTTCTTTAGGCGTAGTTTTTTCTGTTTATTTTTCCTTATTTATAACGTGAATTTATGGTTAGATTATTGCAATGTAGCCCTTGATTTTATTATTGTTATTAATTTACTCTGTTAATAGTTCCCAGATTAAGGTAGTGGGACAGTTCAGAATTTGGATTTTTCATTTAAATTTGGATTTGCTGATATTTTGTAGTGGGATAGGTTTTTAGGGATTTGTATTATTTTCTATTTTACGAAATCTGTTGTCACAAACTTTTTACCAATTCCAATGAAGTTGAAATAAAGTAGATTCAACTGTATCGACGGGCTGTTTTTAAAAATGAAATATTTTGGCAAGACGAGCACACAGACATTAGCACATTTGGAGTAGACACACGGCTGAGCAGTCGCAGAGTAGCTCCGTGGCCGCTAACACCAAAACTCGACATCTAACGGACACGAGCGGCGGTACACACATGCGAACCCAAGCAGACACTCCTCGAATACCCTTGGAAGAAACACTTAGCTCATAAATTACCAAACAATACGCCAATCTAAAAAGATCCAAAATCGTCACTTGAATTGATACTGTTTCTCAAAATTATGCAGGTGATCGAAATTTTACATATAATATTCTTTTGCTGCAGAACACTATTCGGGATTTTAAGATAGTAATGTATGTTCAGGTACAGGCAACGTTGCATAAATATGATGTATAATTAACAATTGTGCCAACTGATGGCCGTTTGTCGACTACTGGAAACAGAGTAACACTTCCTTAGAGGAGTAACAGGCCTTTTGGAACTTAACCCAAAGTCCTTAATTCTGCTTTAGTAGCTATTATCAGCGGTAAAGTTACAGATATTTTGTTATTCTCGCCAAACTTAATGGTCCGCCCGATATCCACAGTACACAGTAAAGCACACAGAGGAGTTAACAACCAAGAAGCGTGGCGAGTGATATTGGACATCAATATACAAATTTTAAGTCAAAGCTCGGTCGCCTGCACCCCATACATCGCGGGCACTAGAGGAGGTCTCGTCGCCGACCGCTCGAACACCGAGTCGTGCAGTACGGGGCCGCGCTGCATACATCATCCGGATCACCTTTGGCGGCGCACATGGGCGGGTGCGCGCCGCCGTCCCTTACGGCCTTCAGGTGGCGCGAGATTAGCAAGATGGCCGCCGAGCGCGCCGCACCTGCGCGCGACGCCGCGCGCCGCGACTCGCGTCGAGAGCCGTCCTCCAGCGTGCCCGACGTGCAACCGCTGCGGGATGACGCACGGGAAGACGCGCGGGTGGCGCTCAGCGTGCCTCCTGAATTTTTTACGTTAATCACATTATATGGGGTAATTTCAAGAAAGACTCTTCAAGGGAGTCGTCTACACACCTCATGGAATATATTCTTTAACAAAAAAATTAAGCCAAAAGGCGGAGTTTAGAAAGACGGAGCGTTAAGAGCATTGCAATTGTTAGATTGCGCCATATCATAAACCACAACTGTGGGTTGGTACATTGCCTGTCAGGTCGATTATTATAAAGTTTCACCAAAACAGGTCACCAGATACGGTCTAGTAGGTTATGTCAATGCTCTTTTTTGTATAATTTACAGAAGCCGTGTGCTAAAATTATCTTCCACCCATAAACTTCCATTTACGTCTATAATTATTTAAAGACCTTTCTTTTATTTATTAGACCTTTTTGTTTTTACTGCTAACTTTTATCTTTATAAAACAGTCCAAGCTTATTTCAGATACCGCAAGAAAAATATATTCTGCAGAATTTGTTTTTCCTGTTGGTAAAAGTTCAGTCCAAAATACGTACTTTAAGATTACTTTAAAAGTATCCACGTAGAACTTGCAGGCATGGAATACTTAAACTACAATGTAAAAGTCGAGTAGGTACCATACGAACCGGTGTCGTTGAGCGAGTAGAGGCAGGGAGGTGTAAGACGCGCGTCGGCGAGGTGAGCTGGATGGTACCGAGCGCGCGTGTACAGATGCAACACCATGCACAGCAGGCCAGCCAGCACGAAGATACCCGACGCTACCCCGAGCAGCGTCGGCATGTCCGCCGTCAGCAGGACCAGATCTGGAAATACATAAGTGGAGATGATACTGTAGAAAAGTATTAAGAGTTAAATAGAACAAATTACAAAAGTTTTGAGTTGCAGCAAACGTACCTCAACGTACTAGTAATATGTATGTATAATGTTTTATTAATCTCATAACGGACAGTATCAAACATACTTTGGACTTTTAGTCATCATCCGATCAGCACCCTACAGAGTATTTTTGTTGTATATTTATTGTTTACTTTTCACGGTATTCTATAGACGTTAATTTCAAGCATTATAAGAGCGGAAAGTTATCAATTCTATCAGAAAACTTAATAATAAAATGAGTATTTCTTTCAATCTAATAACGATTGCTGTAAACATAAGATAGCCCAGTCGAGAAATGCACGCTTCCTCAACTTTGGTTCTTCGTTATTTTTGAGTCAATGTCAAATATTTTGCAACCCTTTGTTTATATGAATGTGAAAGAGACTGATCGGTTCACAGTGTTACTCGTAGGTATAGAATAGAAGTTATTAATTTACACTTCTCGTGCATGTTGGGTTACCAAAATTACAATCTGTTTACAGTCCTTCATCTTGTAACTCTAAGGTCGGAATTGTCGCGTGCTGCGGCTTTTCGCGAAAAAGATCTCTAGATGGCTGTGTTGATAGACTTTAAAATTAAACATGAAAATGTCATGGCTATTTAATAAGACAAATAAAATCCGTTTGTTTGTGTGTCCTTGCAAATCAAGGGTTATCTATTAGTCACACCAATGTCAGCGCCAAAGACAGCAGTGCAAAGGAATAAGCACTCTTTTTGCCAGGGCTAGTATAGGTTAGGTTAGTTATAGTATGTATAGTATAGGTTATATATAGTATAGGTTAGTTATAGTATGTATAGTATAGGTTAGTCGCGCAACTAGTTAGGTTGCACGAGAAATGTAGGACAGATTTGTGACATCCTTTCGTGATTTTTTTTATTTACATATTATAAGTTAATGCTTAGTTACAACCCACCTCATTGCAAAAGGTTATGTAGTTCAATATACATCTATATATATGTAGATGCTATGAGTTTGGACCGGTAATTTTTTGTGCTCCTTGTTTGTCATGATCCGGTTGGATACGCCTTTGAGTTGACAACATTTTTAGAGTTTCCTTGAGTGCTTTGAATTTATCTGTCGTCATATTTGCCGTGCATGAAGTAGAAGGCGCTCAAGTCTAAAGTTTTGTATTGATCCCAAGTGCTTGATTTTTTTGCCCACGGCTAGAAACTTCATTAAAGGTCCGTCAATTGTCTACTCACCCTCGGTACAGAAGACACGGTTGGTGGGTCGCGAATGGCTGGTGCTGTGGTACCCGTGCTCGCACTGGCAATACGCGTTGTGGTTGATCTGGACGCATGACGCGTGCGGGTCGAACGCACGACACGTCTGCCGGTAGAAGCATTGCTCTCCAAGTTTCTTAGCTGTGGACATGTACAGGTATTTTTTATAGAAGATGACAGTTGACGCGATGACTGGAGATAAGTAGTGTGTTATTTAAGAGAAGGTTAAGATAAAGAAAATTGATATATGCAATAGAAATTGCCCTGGCTTCGCTTCGGAAGAAGAGAAATCCAGTGGTTTCATAGTTTCCGTACTAATTTTGACCTATTAACCCACGAGGAAAAAAAACAGTTTTCTGAGATAAAAAGTATCTTAAAACTATTGTCCTTACATAAGCTACAAACATCATTTTAATTTCATCTAAATTGATCCATTGGTTTCGTAGTTGCCATACTAATTTTAACCTGTTATCCTGCGGGAACAAAGCCATTTCCTGGGACAAAACCTATCCCATTCTCGAGTTTAAAACTTTTATAATGCCAAGTTTCATTTAAATCTGTCTAGAGGTTTTTGCGTGAAGCTCGAACAGACAGACAGACAATAAATAAAAAAAATTGTTTTGGTCTCTATATCGATAACAAAGCCTTCCTGCATCAAAATTAAAAAAATATATTTAATGTACAGAATTGACCCTGATGCAGATTTATTTTTAGTATAGATATTGGAACCAAAATAAAATATATTTGTTGTTTACCCGAAGTAGATTTTTACAAATACTTTTCGAAAGTCAAACTACGCCATTGCTTCAATAAATTCCCATGTCCCAAGGACTCCACAACACACACACATTTTTTCCTACTCACAGTTACAGATACTCGGAGCACTTACTACTCATGGCTATATTACTTATGGCTATATCACTTATGGCTATAATAATAACTCATTCCAGCATTTTTGTCTTTGTTGTAAAATAGAACTCTCTTTCTTTTCTATTCGAGTTTCGCGGAGTCAAGAAATCCTTGTGATATTTCGTTTCAAGGGTACGTATCAAGGCATGTTCTTGGAATTTACATACTTTGTTATTGTCTGTTTCTTCTGTAGGAAGCAGGAAAGTTCTGCATCTGTGGATGTGCATGTATACTTGTGTGCATTCTCGATCTATATTTCATAAGTTTATATGTCTCCTAATCATTTATAAAAGTTTTTTATACGTAGAGTAACAAGAGAAGCTGTACTTTGTAAGTTTCTTGAATACAGTTTGTAATTTGATTGAGATACCATAAGTAGTCTATCAACAGTAGACGGGTGGTAGTTATTTTTTGCTTTGTTGTGACTTTACGGCGAAAAGTACGAGCTATGACAAGCGGCTACTATCAACACCTACAACATTTTTAGGGAGATTAAAAACGTTGTCTAATGAATCATTTCATCTTGTGATAACGTACAAATTGTTCCAAGGCACTTCTTTGAGAAGTGTACTGAGGGTATGTGGGTGCAGGACGAAGAGATCTATCCATTTCACCGTATGTTCACCGATTTTTAACCGACTTCAAAAAAGATTTGACACATATTAGACGTATTGGACATTTGACATATTAGAAATACAAGATGTTGACACATGGGTTAGTCCTTTTTTTCTTTTATGTGAATTAAGTTAATGTTTGACATCGATTCCACCTGATGAAAGTGGGGATGTTGTCTAAGGTGTTAAGCCCATTAACCTAGTAAATGCCTATTAGGTTTTCCAAGCAAAGCGCCATTCATGATCAGACCCAGTCAAAAAATCGACGGATACTTGTCCGTCGGTTTAACATATAATATCAATTTAAATTATAGCATATTATTTGAAATATGGCCAGCGTGGTGGACTATGGCCTTAACCTTCTCATTCAGAGAAAAAACCCGTGCTCAACAGTGAGCAGTGACGGGTTGAGATGATGATGATTTGAAATTTACCATATAATAAAGTATAAAGGATACTTTGCTTTACTGTTGCTTAATCTGAAATATTCACAAACAGCGGCAAAAAAGCTAAAGAGTTTTAAATACTGAGTACGTTTTGACGTTACGATTCCGCTGTTTCCCAGTATCTATGTCTATTGTGTGAAATGTATTGTATAAAACGTTAGGCGTAAAATTCTTAGTATTTTAGAATGTACTATAATAGTCAGAAATTAATAAAAATATGACTTATTTGATGGCATTTGTGTTAAATGTAGGTTCGTGGTGGATGTTGGTAATTATTTTATGTATGAATTCATGATTCAATTCAATTTATTTATTTGTAATAAGCTTTACAATAAGATGCACAGTTATACAATAGCAATATGATTATGGTAATATGATGTATTGTTCATATTCTTTACTGCGGTTTTACCATAAAAAGACAAAGAGTTAAATTCTTACCTGTCGTTCATTACATGTGACATCCATTTTATAGACAACATTATACATATACATATGTGTAATTCTCGCTCGGTTTCCGTACATAACATATGAAAAGCCTCTTTCTTGTTGTAGAACAAAAACAGCTCACATAAAATATATTATAAAGTAGGCTTTGTCATATAAAAATAAAATTAAACCAGGTCGGTTTTAAGATGTCTAGATATTGTAAAATAACTGAGGGTAGTTCAAAAACAAAGTGACGTTTCGTTCAATCAAATGCACAGATAAGATTAACTAACTTAAATAAATGGTGCAGATTAATAAGAAGGTTCTTATAAATCATAAATATTTATTCATTAACAAAAACAATTACATTAGTAAGGGGCTAGAAACTCCTTTTAAGCACAATGTGCCTGTAATACGTAATTATTCTTAAACGTATTCTTAATACGTAATATTCTTATACGTATTCCTAATACGTAATTTCTTGCTTTTTATTCGCTTCAAATATATTTTAATTGTATATATTAAATAAAAAATGGGTGGTAGTTGTTTCTTCTCTATATGTCATTATAATGTGATTTAACTTTTTTGTGGTCAAATATTTTTATAAATATCACAATTTTCCTCGCATTTATAGCTATATCACTGATATATTATGCAGAATTGATGAAAATGTATTTTTAAGACCTAACATGTGTCCGCAGTCATAAAAATTGGGCCTAATTAAGTTGGTAGTCTTTTAAATTATTTTATAATTCTTAGTTCCATTTTGAAGTGGAATTAATTATTTTATTGGTATCCGAGATATCATTATTTTTGCCTTTAAGCTTTTTTGCTACAAATGTTTTAAGTTAAAATACTTTAAAGCCGCAATACATCGTATTTATGCAATTCAGATGTTATAACTTCAGTTCTAACCTTGTTAGTTTAACCGTATAAAATAGATCGCAGTGCCAGTGTCGCAGTAACTTGGCGTTGATACAAGTTTTTAAGTGCTCGGTCCCCAAGGAGTCATTTCTATCACAACATAAATACAAAATGCACTCGTGTGATTATTGTAGTTATGGTTAGCCTTCCGGCTGTGATACGATTTATTGCAGTTTTGTGGTGTTAATATTGTGTTTTTCCTAATACCTATGTTACTGGTAAGATGAGTTTGTTATTCAATGAAGTTTTACGGATTATATAGCTACTAGTTTTCACCTACGGTTTTGCCTGCGTGTTAGGTACGTCGATAAGAAGCCTGTCTTATTTTAGACTATAAACTGTCTTTTTGCGTGAAAGAGGAACAAATGTTCATCCAACCGCATAAACTTGCCCATTTACTAGTATAGTGTTAGTAGGATTTGCTAAATATAAATGTTTATATTATCGACTAGCTGACCCGGCAGGCATTCAACGAAATTCATATTTCTTTAGTTAGCCCCTTACTATTATTATAAAAGCGAAAGTAACTCTGTCCGTCTGTTACGCTATCACGCTTAAACCACGGAACAGATTGATGAAAATTGCTTCACACTTATATCGAAGGCTTGAAAAATATTATAGAGTAAGACTTGAAAAATATTATAGAGTAAGACTTGAAAAATATTATAGAGTACTTTTAATCGCAAAAACTAACCTAAAAGGAGTTGAAATAGGGGATGAAAGTAATACAAAAGTTTGTTTCGTACAATTGGAATAACATGGTAGTTTCCACTCCTTTTTTTATTTTATTCTCGTGTAATAATGTATATCCTCATTATATTATGGTCTCCTAGAATTATTCAAGTTATGTTATCATGACTAAATATTTATGTACCCAATAAATTAGTTAATTAAAAAAATATACAAAAAACAATACAATTAGTGCAAGATTACCAAAATCTATATACTAATAATAAAACTGTAACTGGTTCAATTCTGTACATTAATATTTTTTGAAAATTTTGATACAGGGAGACTTTTTTATCAATATAAAGTCAAAAATTTTTTTTGGATTTATTGTCTGTCTGTCTGTTCGAGCTTAACGCGAAAACAACTGGATTTAGAAGAAACTTGGCATAATCGAAGTTTAAAACCTGAGAATGGTTTTAGGTTAAGATTCATCCCAGAAAATGGCTTTGTTTCCGCAGGATAAAATTAGTATGGCAGCTCCGAAACCAATGGACCAATTTAGATGAAATTTTGCATGTTTGTAGCTTATGTAAGGACAACGGATATAGTATACCTTTTATTCCAGAAAACTCCTTTTTTCTGTGTGATAATAGGTTAAAATTAGTATGGCAACTTTGAAACCACTTTAGACACAATTGTGCGTGTTTGTAGCTTATATGACGAAAAGGATAAAGTTTTCGTCCAATCTACTTCCGAAACGAAGCCAGGGCAATTTCTAGTAAAAATAATTAAGTACTTATTACAAGGCATACATAATTTAAAACAATTTGTAATCCGCACTTGAGATTCAAAGATGAAATCAAACCCGAAAATGAGTCAATAAAATTTATTGGTTCAAAAATGTGATTTACAAAGAATGTTTGATTAATTTTTCAAAGAATTTGTACCACAAATTATTATTTCAGCAAAACACAGCAAGACATTAGCCTGCTGCAGTACGGCTGTGAAAGTCGTTTATACATATGTCCATGTGAGTTACAATTATGAGTTTATACTGCTGCAAAGCGAAGCAAAATGAATATGGAGAATTTGCATATATGTAGTAGATACCTTGGAGAAATCATTACCTTAGAATAATAAGATATCATATTTAACTGTAATTTTAAGGATTATACAAGTCGAATTTAAACAGTGATAGCCTAGGTTTAGAAGTCGGTCTCTCATACAGGATGTCTGTGCTTTAGAGGGCACTTAAAGTCGTCGTTCGCGGTTGTTATTGTTAGATAACTCGTTGTGTCGGAGGTCGACTTAAAAATTTTCGTCCACTAACCCGCACTGGAGTACCGTGGTGGAGTATGCTCTAGTCCTCCTCACTACGAGGAGACACCCGTGCTTATTAGTGGGCCATCAGTGGGTCGACCCGTTACGGGCCTAGCTGTGCTAATAAAGCGAGGCGAAAGCATTCACTCGTGGACACTAAAGCTCATTCTAGATAGTTTTAACGACTGCAGTTAAAAGTTTTAAAATAAATTTGCTTGTCATCGTAAATTCTGGTTACGCCATTTTAAAATTACTGTGATACGTAACTTAGCTATGAGGAAGTGGCCTTCTAAATCGATTTAGCATCCTAGTCTATTTAATTGATGTTGTTATAGTAAAGGAGGCTGTAATAAAAATGACGATAACCGCAACAAGGTCATAACTAAAAATACTTTAATCACCCTATAGTTTAGTAAATAGAGATTTTGCTGCAAAGTTTGGATTTTTTCGTGACAGGCATTTATGTGATAGATAAATATTTGTTCTTGGGTTACGTATTACAGTAAAACAAAATCGTAATTATTATTTTGTTATTCCATTACAATTTTCTATTATTCCATTTAGATTCGTGTCTTCTTGAAATGAGGGATTATTATGATAATATCTCCCTAAATTATTCTAGGCTGATGTCATTACATTTCTGTGCTTCAGGAAAAAATACACACATGCTCGTGAATTTTACAGTAGGTTAGACTTTACTCGAAGTATACCAATTTAAGATACGTAAACATTACTTATCTTTACCCAAGGCCTACTCTCCACTCAGACTCAGAAGCTCTACCACTTATCTAACCAAAATATTTACAACTCATCATAAGACTGGAAATCTCTGCCGCCACCTCTATCAAATCAGTTATGAATTTCAGCAATGAAGAACTCGATAAAGAAGAAAAAGAACTCATATTCAGTCTCCCCCAAGAATCGGAAGCTGTACCACCATTTCTTGCTAAAACTACAACTTTCAGCAATGAAGAAACAGTAAAGAAGAATAAATCATATTCAGTCTCCTATGTTTTGGAGAGAAATGTTCTCCAATAGATGACATAACTAGAAATTCAATCCATGAAGCTTTATTCGTTTATCTCAGTTTTAACGGCACTGCAGCATTTAATATGGCCTTAAATAAATTTGGTTGTCATAATAAATCGAAGGAATTTTGAGCTTACAAGGTAATATATATTGCCTAATGTAAGTTAAAATAGCGGAACTGGCCTTCAGAATAGATTTAACAAATTGTGAAATATTCAGTTCAGTTGTTTGGGCAAATAAGTTGGTTTGAGAGCAGTAGCATAGCTTAGAAAAAAAAACAGAGTTCAAGCGAAGAATACACTCCAAATCTATATTGTGATGATGAACTCGGTTTTGTTTTTGTTTGGGAAAATATGAGTTTTATAAGAGAACATATATTTGTACTATTTAATGTAAATACAAAAGTAACTGTCTGTCTGTAACCTTTGCACGCCTAAACTACTGAACCAATGTTAATGAAACTTGTTACAGTGGAGGTGGAATATAATTTGAAGTGAAATAGCCTAAGTTTTTCGCGAAAGGGGGAGTGGTTCTGAAGGAGTATCCCACTCGGACGTAGGCGCGGGAAAAGCTATTGCTACTGGTGGCCTTTATTTAATTGCATTTGAAATAACACGTCAAGAGATTGTTAATTACTAAAATATTGTACAAAATATAAGTACGTTAACTGTACTCAATTGAACTCCACATTTTTTTTTAAACAAGCATGTGGCATGTGCATGTGCAGTAATATGATTCTTAGTTTTATACTATTCTTCTTTCAGTTTACCTACATTAAGTTTAATTTGCGTAACAAATGAACTTTATTGTTACTATAATGTATTAATCATCGGGGCACTGGAGCGCGTACCACCTAATGTCCTGGTAGAATCGTGCAATATGTTACAATATATCATAAAACATTACGAGCTAAGACAATATTCTACGAGCTACGCCATTATGCTACGAGCTACGACGCTATGCTAGGAATTAGGACACGAGGCTAGGAGCTACCGGCATGACGCTAGGAGGTACGACACGGCGCGAGGAGGTACGACACGACGCTAGGAGCTACGACGCTCCGTGCTACGTTTTTCTACGCGCAAGTCAAAACTGTTCTCTCAGCTACGCTACTGAAACTTGTAGGGTTGTCAACCGTTTAGATAAATAATCTATGTATGTTATGTTGCAATATAAAATTGATATTCTTCATATACGTGTAATAGAATCAATTTTTTAAAAATTCGCTAACAATATGGACGAAAATTGGGATTGTTTTTTTAGATATTTGGTTGTTTAATTTTTTTTTATTTTCTATAAATTTGTGTTTGACCACTATCCCACCTGATGGTAAGTGGCGATGTGTTCTTAGATAGTAAAGCGCCCTAATTTAGTAATAACCTATTCACTCTTGACTTGAAGACACTAGTAAATTGTCTTGCACTTGCTTAAGTTTAATGGCATTGGGTATATTTTTATACATCTTTTACGGCATTGGGTATATTTTTATACATCTTTAGAGATATGGTTAGCAGATAGTAGCTCGTTCTACTATTTTCATCTTCTTGATGATAGTTAAGTAAAGTTTTAATCGACAGTTTGACAACCCTACGTAGTCGATTTCAAATAACTAACTTGTTTGTGTCAACGAAATTAGATTTGTACGACTTTTGAAACAAATATTAGAATGAATGAGATTTTTCATCTCGATGTTGGTTTCTGCTAAACAAATTTCAAACATAATTTATTTTATAATTATTTTCAACACATGTTTTCTTCTAATGTTGGTATCAATTAAGAATCTAACAGGCCGATTGGTCTAGTGGTAAGTGAACCTGACTACTACACCGGAGGTCGTGGGTTCGATTCCAACCCAGGTCAAACTTTTCTGTAATGAGCAGGACCGTTTATTCTATGTGTAAAAATATCTATATAAGTATGTATTTAAGTATTTATATGTACGTATGTTCAGTTGTCTGATCACTATAGAACAAGCTAAATTTGGCAACAGATGTCCGTATGTGCGTTGTCCAAAGATATTTAGTTATTTATAGTTGGTAACATTAAAATAACCTGTAAAAAGTATTCCTCAGTAAATATAAGGAAACACGAAGAGGGAAGCCTCGTTATTTTGAAGTGCGCTTACTAGTTCGAACTGTAAAAATTAAAAGTCATTGGCGGTGTATAATTTTCCTCATAAATTTCCTCCACGTTGCTTTCTGATTAATGCAAAAATTCTTAATTATTCTCAAAGCTCCAGAGATGCAAATTACGTGGTTGTAAGCGCATATTTTTAACTGGAAATCAAATTTTAACGGTAATATATAGTGTTAGTTAAAATGTCTCTTTCTATTTTTACAAGCTTTATTTAACTAGCAGTGTATGTTTGTATATTAGTATATTTGTTTGTTACGGGTCAAATCTTGTCAGCTCAAGTAGAATCACTTCTTCTTACACTACCTGAGCTGAAATTTTGCATAAAGTATTGATCTTGATGACAATGCATTTTTATGACTAGATGGCGTGATTTTAGCTTATATTAAAAAGGCCATAGTACCTGCGGGGACCACCTAACGCCCTGCTCCTCTACCTATATGGCATATCGTAAGAGTGAAAGAGAACAAAGATATTTTATTTACATTTTTAACTTCCGATATTTTCTACGTTCCGTACAATTAATTTTATGGTTCCGTACAATAACTTGGTAGTTCCTTTATTTATGCGCAGAAGTGACGTTTGAAGAAATTTATTGATTTGAACGACGCTAAAACGAATTCTTAGCTATTTACTAACATACTGCGAAAATAACGGTATATCTGACTGTTCGTCTGCTGCCATTACACGCCTAAACTACTGAATCGATTTGGATGAAACTCGGAAATGAGATAGAATAACACTTAAGGAAAAATATGAGTTGTTTTGTTTGCGAAGGCTTGAAGGGGTAAAAATAAGGGATGAACGTTCGAATGGATTGGAATGATCCTTCATCCTTCATTATCAAATGAAAATTCGCGGTTAAGATGTGGGGTTCACTGTAGCGGGGTTAAGGAGAGGGACCCAGACGTAGTCGCGGGAAGAAGCTAGTATAACAATTGGTACAAGGTAAAATAACAACAGCAATTTATTTCTACATGCTATTTGCATAGGATCATTTTATTTGTGTTTCGGTCGCAAACACCTTATTTGTATAAACATGTTTACAGAATTGTGTTATAAATTATTCAAGGTCACCTTGAAAAATCGGCTAATCACCTAGACCACTCGAATGTCCACTGTCGCGACTGGGCTCACGATGTGAGGGGTAAAGGACGCTGGCCAAGACAAGATTGCAGACTTTATGGAAAAGTCATATCAGTCCAGATTTCCCCACGATATTTTTCTTCACGGTAGCAATGATCAACTTCTGATACGCACATAACTTTGAAAATTAAAGGTGCTCGCAGGATTTGATCCCAGGACAAATTTATTAAATAAGAAAAAAGAATTATTATCTAACTCACGTTTAGCACATCCTTTAGCAGGACCCAGCACAACGGGATGCTTGGGGTCGCACTGGCAGGAGCCGGAGGTGGGCTCGCAGAACACGTGCACCAGCCGCGCGTCGCATGTGATCTCGCACGGGGAGCCCAGGTACATGCCTTTCTCTGGAACAACCAATAAACAACTGTGAGATACAATATATTAGCTATTTGACAACATTAATAATAATAAATATCTTTGGACAACTCACACACGGCCATCTGACCCCAAACTAAGCGTTAGCTTGTGCTATGGTG
>DWJZ01000190.1:0-39360 GCA_018249125.1 Asbolis capucinus
GGGAGTTTGCAAAACTCAAAGGTGTGTGAAGTCTGCCAATCCACACTTGGCCAGCGTGGTGGACTATGGCCTTAACCCTTTCATCTTCATCTTTCTCTCTCTCACTTTCTCTTCTAATCTTCATTTAGAGAAGAGACCCATGCTTAATAGCGATCTGTGATAGCTTGAGATAATATCTGTGGTAATACACAAAGTAAACTGAAGCTGTTGCGTTCGTTACAGTCGAAGAAATTCGAGATTATCAGATTAAAAATATCATTCACAAGATGTTTGGTATTTACTTTTATTTACCACATATTTTATTAAAATTATTAACAAGGTTTATATCAAACACGTTTTTTGTTCAAATTAACGAATGTCATTGTTAAATTTTTATATCTGAAACATTGACGAAAGTGAGATGTTGTATTTCCCCATGTGTGTCATGCAGAAATAGCGGGTTACAGCCAAATTGGTGAATAGTTGTGTCACATACGACTAGTGCATTTCAATAATGACTGCAAGATTCTGTGCAACTTCTCACGCGACCTTAATTATCTCACAAAGATTATGCTATAATTTGATTTACTTACATAACACTGAAATGGGCCTAATAAAATCAGAGGTACTAAACATTTTAATTAGATTAGTGTCACCGTTATCACGAGTGACTTTAGGGATGCGGTTCCAGAATCATCACTTTGAATATGGAACACTTGCACTTAGTGTCTGTTTGAAGAGCGTCGATTACGAATTTATTATCTCTCATTAACTTCAAGGTGAAGAATACAATGAAAATTGCGATACGATATCAAAACTATTCTTATTTTTGCTGAATCATAAAATATCTTAATTGATTTTTAATTATATTAAGAAGCAACCTAATGCTTATTTACTTGCATATTATGTGAAACGATATCCACGGAGATTATTCATAATGCGTGCAAGTACTAATTATGATTATGAGCACATGCTAACTACAATGCGAGTGATGTAGGCTCAATTATAATCACATTAGAATCAATGCCGTTTTACGGTTTTGAAACGATCAGAAAATGTTGGCTGCAACTGACACGTTCTCTAATGAGTCTGTAACAAAAGTAGTAATATAATAACTATCTGACTGCGAATTTAGTAACTTCAATGGGAGCAAAACGGCGAGGTTTTGTGCAGAAGTGAACAGTGCTGGTGAGAAGGCGCTGAGTTCGGACGGCTTGTAAAGTGACTGTTAAATATATTTTGGACGCACTAAATAAGTAAGTGTTTTTTTAACCGACTTTAACACTTAAATAAGTTTGTTTTTCTTAATTTGTCGCTCCTATAACCTTGAAATTAACTTTTGAATAATTTTTAATTTTGTTAAAAGTTTGGTGAATTATTAATATTTTAAATTTAGTTGATTTTTTTTTGTAAATATGCCTGATATTTTTCTTTGACTGCCAAGCGGTTACGGAAATAATTTAATAAAGCTTTGCGATTATGTTTGTGTGAGATAATGACTTTTGTACTATACTAGTTAATATTACTACTGCTGTGCTTTTTGTGATATGTTTAGTTTGATATATAGGTAAACATTTAACATTTATGTGTGAGGAATCAACAGCCTACTTATTTACACCTAACACTACAACTATCGGATTGAATTATAACAAACCGTCTATTAAAATTCAAAGCCAAAAATATATCAAACAAAAACCAACGAAACTTATTTAAAAAAAAATCTAATATTTCGTATTATGTTTTCGCTTCCTGTCCAAAATAACAACGAGAATGATTTAAAAAAAAACCATATTAATAGAAAGTTATGATCATTGACCTCAAATCCAACTACCTAACCCGATGTATGATAATAGTTATCTACTCGTAATATTTGGTTAGGTACTAGGTGCCGATATGACCTATAAATCTTAAATTCGCCTTAAATTGTTAATCACGTCTGTACTTCAAATGTGTTTTGTGAAAACAGCTACAGCAGAACCGTAATGCTGTATTACAGACATACAGATAGACTTTGTTTTATCTATTAAATAAGTAGGTACGTACAAAAGATAGTACCTCAATAAAGTAACGTTATTTGATTAAAAAAAGTATAGTTTGATTGGATTTGATTTTAATTTTTAACGTACCTAACAGTAACTTGTAATATCATTTCAGTCAAACGAACAAAGTTACTAAGAAACATTCCAAGTTAGATAAATGCTTTCTTACTTCAGTTACATGGCTACTGTCCCAAATGCGAATACCTAGTAATTGTGGTAACCAAAGTTGACCGCTGTGAAATAACGTTTCCGTTACGCAGTTGTTGATATTGCGTAAATTAACACGAGAACAGTGTAAACAGCGGTAGGTCTATGTAGGTAGGTACTTTTTTATAACCCGGCTTGATTCGATTATAAGCGGTGAAAAAAGTTAATAGCGGGCGCGGTCGGTAGGGGGATGGGTAAACGCTACTGTCAAAATTTCTTGACCGTTTTCCGCTTCGAAGAGCACAAACCCGTCGGTGCCGGTTGTTGTTACATGGCAACCTTTAAGCCATCTTGGAGTCCTTCGCGTGGCATAAAAACATCAGATATTTTGGTTGGGCACTACCCCTCCACCAATCCGTATTGAAGCAGTTTGAAACATGGTCCTGGTCAGGATGAGAAGAGACCCGTGCTCAATAGTGGGCCATCAATAAGTTGCACATTATAAAATTTCATGGTTAGGATTTCTTTTAGAAGTGACTGTTAACGCTTTGTTACGATGTAGCTAGGGGTCGTTAAAGGGATTCATTATTTCTTATTGTTCGTGCGAACAGATTTTACTAAAATAAACACTACATGTTAATTCAAGCTTAATTGATCTGTTGTTCCTAAGACTAGTGAGTTCGATTTCTCGATGACAATCCTTATAAAGTACCGTCTAGGACCTACGGTGCCATAGACGAGTAGACAGACAGACACACAGTTAGATGTTATATTTATAACGCCCATTTTTTGCATCGGAGGTTATAAAATTTAATTAACTTCTGCAGTGTTTGAGGAACTAATGTAAACAAATTATAACTTTAAACCCAAGTGGTCTATAACGCAAATATCAAACTAAAGTGACTGCCAATAACTAGCAAATGTAGCGGCGACAAAAAATCTTCTTACATATATATTAAAATAAATACAATTCAAAAACAAGGGTTCTTTTAAAAAATCCATTAAACACTGGTATTTTTTCCTTTTCATATCCATAAACAAAGTCACTATCTAGTCTGTAATAAAAGCGGAAACGGAGATTTTAATATAATAATATCGATACAGGAGATCGCCAAGTTTAAAACTAACACAACTTATTATCGAACTTCATCATTAGTTATTGTTTTGATGGACTTATATTTTGGAATCAGATTGCAATCAAGATTAGTAAATTAAACAAACTAATTTGTGAGCATTCTACAAGAATGCTTGTTTTTTTAACGGAAATCGATATTTCAGTCAATATGCAATAGTCTATTAGGGATAACATGCTATGATTCAAATTTACCACCTTTAATTACAAAACTAAACCTTCATTACATAGTCACTAACCTCATTTCCTTGGACATAGCTACTTGCAGGAAGATCACAGTTATAAATAATCATTTTTATCATTAAATAAAACCGACTTCAAATGCCTCCGACAAGTAATACTTTGAAATGAAACTCTCATTGTCAACATAGTCGCAAGCAGTTAAATACGCATTATCAAATATAACTTAAACACTAACCATCAGATGTCGCTCAGTTACATGAACATACGGTACAAGTATTAACTTTGAATTAAAAAAATATCGTTAAAATCGGCACACCCACTAAAAAGTTAATAGGTAAACAGTAAAAAGACAAATATCAAAAGTAAGAATAACTTTAAAATTACTCTTCATATTTCGCCTTAAAAAAATGGGACCACATCGCAAGCGCCAGCTTTCGATCAAAAAAATTTTCAAAATCAGACCACTCAGAAAAAAATTCTGAGATAACAAAAAATACACACGAATTGTACTCATTTGAGGACGTACTCCTTTTCCTTTTTTGAAGTCGGTAAAAAATAAAGACGGGACGGTTTCAATCTTGGAATTCGAGTAACACAATTCACGGATCATAAACAAGTAGGTACAGAATTCCAATGCAATTTTCCTAACAACATAATCAATAGAGCACGTGCTATCGCAATACGTCTTGCATCAGTCTTGCACCTTCTCCTGCCGGTGAATACAATCTGTATCATAGTCTTAGTTCGGCATCCAAATGTCACGCTTATGTAACATCAAAAATTATGTGTACGAGTACACCAGTTGCTCAATGTCCAATGTTACGGACGGCTTGCTTGATGTGAAATGAACTGAGATTGGGCTGTAGTACCATTATATTATTTTTTATTTTTTTGTATTTTTCCATAATAGACAAGCGCAGGGTAAAATAGAATACATAATTTTTTTTTTCTCATATTTTTGTCTCACATACTTGTGATAAAAATGCTTTGTCATCGTCGTCATACTTGTCATAAAAATGCATTGTCATCAGACGAAAGCTTTACGCATAATTTTCAGCTCCATAGTGCAAAAGGAAGTAAGTCTAACTAAGCTTGCAAGATTTGACCCGAACACTTAACAAACAAATATACTAATATACAAACATACATAGCAAGTGAAATTAAACGACCGTCTGACCCCAAACTAAGCATTAGCATACGTACATATATTTGTAGATATGTACTTATATAGATATTTTTACACCCAGACACGCAAAACAAATATTCCTGCTCATCACAGAAACGTTTAACCTGGGTGGGGATCGAACCCACGACCTTCCATTGATACAGTCAGGTTCTCTAACCACTGGACCAACCAGCCTGTTCTGCTTAATGACTTTTTCTTTGAGTGAACCAGTGCTTGTCTACGATTTTAATATATGTAGGTACTACCTCATAAGCATGCCCAAAGTACACTAGAAATGGTGTCATAGTTTGTTACTGTGTTGCTAACCCTACGCATCTAGAGTCAGTGCGTTTCGTTCGCCGGTTGTACATATATTTACGAGCGCTTGCTTCATGCATGGGATAAATAAATATTTTGCAAGTTGTGACAAAATATGTGACAGGATGCTTCTTGACAATACGGATGAACCCAAGGATACTTATATTGACCTAAACGGCAACACAGACCTGAACACAACTAATAAAGCTTACTCGTACTTATCGATATATAATATTGTTATTTATCTTATGAGAAAGAGGTACATACAAAATATTATTTCAATTCAATATATTTAAACCAATTCCAAAATTAGATTATTTAAATATCTAAATATATCGTATCAATAACAAAGAAGATTGCAGATGTATGAGTGTATGTTTAACATATACATTTTACGTGTATCTTCAGTCTTATACATAATTTACATAGTTAATTTACATAGCAAAACGTAACTCATTAAAATAATTGAGTAATAAAATAAAACATAAGTGTTTCTGTATATATTACATAACTATAGGTCTTGAGTTTATTTATTACAAACATAAAAAATACAAATCTCCGTTTTTATAACATTTTTCTAGACGAATCCACAAGCAAACCACGTTTAATAATATCACAAATTATTAAAAAATATATCATTTTAATAAAACAGACTTTAAGTAAAGTTATTTAATTTGATATATGTAGTTTTGCTAAAATCGCAACACATAAAAAGGCGGGCTGAGAAAAAAATTATAACACTTAACATGCTTGTAATAAATATCATATTTTATTTTAGGATACATGGTGATATTACGAGTATAACTTAAATTTTCTGAAAATAAAAAAGGATATAGTCCATAATTATTTCTAAGTATGTTTCTTGAATTTAAATATAATATTTTCGAATATTTTGTTACAACACTACCGCTCCCAGTAAGGTGTTTATGACGACATACTTAGAGTGTGATGTCTGTGGGTAGCACTGATTCTCAATGACCATCACGTAACCCGTTTGCTGCCTGCTTAAAATTTAAAAACATATACATGGCTATATCCCTGTTAAGATAACTTCTAACTGTAAAGGGGTTTCAATATGTTCAGTTCCCAGCCTACCATTTCCCGCCAGGATATTAGGTAACGAGAGCAATCGATTTCCAAATGATCATATTCAAAACTTCTCAGAACTGTGTTTTAGAAAACTTTGATACCGCGATTCAGATTTCTAGAACGTCACCGTAAGTCATTGTGCGATGTCATCACAGACAAAAAATATATTTGTTCCAGAAGCAACATGTCCAAGCGACTAACTAAACGTATACTGACCTCTGCTGATGAGTACAAATGCACGCTGTCGGCGGAAACTCAAGCGATAGCGGAGGCTGAGCTTCGAGAGACGGAAAACTCAAGGTCACAGGCACTTGACGCGCTCAGGAAATGGTTGGAACAGAACCCCAGATTCTTGGCTGTGAGGATGGGTAAGGAATCTGCCAAAGATCTGACTGTACTGATTAATAACATTTTTTTATAATTCTGCTGCTATTTCGCTTGATTCAGCCGTCATCCCACGGCGTTCGTTTATTGTCTTTATTAGAAATCAAGTTCTTTATCTCAAAATTATAAAATATTGCGGGTTTCTATTCAATTACAATAATAAAATAAATAACTTATATGAATATTATGAGGTTATAAAACGAAATTGTATTTTAACATAATAAATTGTCCAGATGCCGTCTATCTTCTGCGTTACTTACGAACAAAGAAGTTCAGCGTGCCGATGGCTCAGGAGGCTATCGAGCGCTACATCCTTCTTCGGCAGTCTTGGGGTATCGCTTTCAATCAGCTGGACTACAAGCTGCCAGTCATGATGGAGCTCGTAGAACTGGGGTAAGTCAAGTTCATAATTTATTTATTCAATATGTTAAGCGTCGTCCTCCATCGTTTCGAAAACATGCTTCATTGAGGAGAAGACTCGTCGAAAGGAACTCCTCAACTTATGTTACAATTCAGGTGTTACCAAGTCTAGGCTTTAATTTAGTTTAGTTTTTCAACTCTTAGCATACCTACCGACTTGTAGACTAACGTTGATATATTCCATATAAACTGGTCAAGTTTGTATGGCAAAAACTCTTTTCCAATCGTGACTGAGGTATAAATCATGCTCACGGATTGTTACTTATTGTGATTATTAGTTTTTTTTTTTTGCTTTAATTTTTTCATGTATAATCTTTATAAAGGGGATCCTTTAAATTCGGATTTATTATGTTTGTAAAACTTGTTTCTAATCCATATAGGAAAAATATCATTAACCAGAAAATGCTTAACTGTACCTATATACATACATTACGTTGTTCATAAAATGTGAAAATAAATATAATGACAGTAAATCTATCACTAAATTCGTTGATTATTTTGATAATTTACGTTCCCGCACTGAAAGTAAATCTGCCTAAAGTGAATCGCCACTGTTCGGCCTAGTAGGTACATTGTCTAGGTAATGTTGAACGAGGTCTTTTTATATCATGTTGACAATTTATTAATTTCATCGTACTTTATTTTAGGTACTGTTTTGTGAGCCCCTTCAAGGACAAAGTTGGTCGTCGTGTTGTTATCTACAGACCTGGTATGTTAGTTCTTTTTTTTATGGAAATAGTCGACTAAGACTAAGAAAAGGGACGCAAATTTCATGACGAATTATCCGATTTGTGCCTTGCCTCGTCATGTCTTGCACTGAATAGAATATCAGTATTGCTTATTATAAATCATGAGAACATACGTACATTTTTTGTTATCTAATGTCCATAGGCGGCGGTGATCAGGCTGCTTGCTATCATGTGCCGCATTTGCTCGTCTGTTGACTGATCGCACAAAATATGTATAGTTAGGCCACAGGTGGGTTGTATGTGTGTGTGTCTGCACATTTTGCCATAACCAAGATAATGAACTCTAATGTTAGTATTATTATAATTTATCAATATGGTAGGTGTAGGTGGAAACTATTACTGGGGATCCGTAATAAATAATAGAACCGTACATATTTTTTTAAGAATTTTTGTCACTCTCTTTTTTTGTTTTTTATTCTTTAACTTTTTTACTTTGTGCTAACTCAGAAACAATAAGACGCACATATCTTAATGACAAATTAAATTGGTACAATACTAATGATAACATTAATGTACAGCAGAATATAATTATAATTTTTTATAACTTACGTCAGGTGTGTTCGACCCTTACAAATATACAAACCAAGACATGTGTCGTGTGATGGCGATATGCTTCGAGACTCTGATGGAGGACGAGGAGACCCAGGTGCGCGGGCTAGTGCACTACGCGGACGGTTCTGGAGTCAGTTTCCCACATCTCACTCTCTTCACACCTAAAGAAGCTGTCCGAATTGTCAAGAACGGCGAGGTAAGGATTGGTGTAGCTAGGTTTTGGCTACTGAGCGCGGGTCCCACCCTGTAACTGAGTAGATCTAAAGCATACTCCACCACGCCGCTCCAATGTAATTGGTGAGGGGTTAATGGCTAAACCAAATGTTGGAAGTATTTAAGCAATCCCAAGACTTCCGTCCAGGCTGAACAACTACATATGTGACGTCTTTATGTAACCCCCAAGGCTACCAAGCGCTCATAGCGAACTGCTTCTCGCAAAACATTAGTTCTAATTTATGTTAATTTAGACACCACGCGCGATGTACTAACCAATATAATTCAAGATACGGTACAATTTTGTATCAGTAAATCAGGGCTCGTTATTTTGACGCTACGCTCTTGAACAATTACATAACAATAGGCTGTCTACTAGACTATATCGTTTTTACTATGATTACAGAGGACTATTCCCCTGCGACACAAAGAAATTTATGGAGTGAACGTCCATCCGACTATTAAATTCGCTTTGGACTTCGGCATGGCTCTTATTTCGGAAAAGATCAGAAAGAGAGTGAAGCTTTACACTTCGATTGACGATGTTGAAATCGACAAGAAACTTCTGCCCAAAGAATACGGCGGTGTTATGCCTATGAAAGAAATGATCGGTAAGTTATATAACATACCCATTTGTAATGTTAATCGTTTCAGATACGCTGGATGAGATCCAATCTGTGCTAAATAGACGTAGGAAACTTACTACAAGTAGAAAAAGACATCCATAAACATAAACATCTTTCTTTTTTACACTGTAAACTTGACCACTATCCTACCTGATGGTAAGCGGCGATGTAATGTATTTAAACCCATGAAAGAACTACATACTTAGGTAGTTATGAAACTACTAAGAGTACATGAATTTATATACCTACTTAATCACTGCATTAACAATTTCAGAATTGTGGAAGGTGGAGCTGGCAAAGAGACGTGATATTTTGTTATTGAATGACAAAATAGCAGTCCGTTTGGAAATGTACAGCGAGGCGGCGCGCGAGGGCGCTGTATCCGCGCTCCGAGCCGGCGCTAACACATGCGCAGGCGCCGATGCTGTTGGCGACGCCATGAGAGGACTTACTGGAAACTTTAGAAAACTTGAAGTAGATTAAAAATAACTAAACGGCTATCTATCCTCTATCTATGGTTGAAGGTTAGACACGTCATTGGCAGTTATATGTAATCTGTAGCATTTATTTCTTGAAAATTTGATTATTTTCTTAGTTGCAACTGAATAATCCTAAAGATAATTTTAGATAGTTTAAGTATCTACAGTTACTTACGTAATATTAAGTTTCTGAGGTTTTAATTAATTGAGATCTTAACAAACATGTTTTGTGTTTACACAATACGTAGGTATTATATATCATTAAGAAGTACATTACTAAAATAGTTATTTATATAGGCTTTTAAACTAAAAAACTATTAATTTGGTTATTTTACGTCAGTTTAGTTAATAAATATAATTAAATTTTTTAGTACTTTTTAAACACGAACGTCAAAACTCTGTGATTTTTAATTAAGTTACCTTATAATTAGGACATTTAAACTTTTTTTATTTTAGTAAATATGCAAAAAGCTAAGCATAAGTTTATTCTACCCATACCTATTAACAAGTATCTATTAGATTTAGAATTTTATTTGATTAATAGGTAAGTCAAATTGAATTAAGTATGATTAAATTAAGTCTGTAATAGAAAAAAACAATATTATTATTATATATGATTTCTTCTTAACTATCTGTACCTATATAAACTAGGCTAAGATTGCTATGGCAAATCAATGGGGCATGAAGAGGATGTTTAATTTTATTACTTTAAATTCATTCCACATACGTATACATGTACGTATACAAGACAAATGAAGGCGGTTAATGTATTGCTTCCATAATTTTTTTTACCGAATTATTGTAAAAAAAGAAATTATTAACTACGTGGGTAAAGCACAACCGAAAACGAATATTTTCATATGAATGCACAGGATTGATGAGTTACTCAGATTCTCTAAAAATTGTGCAGAATTTTAAATTGGATCGTTGCGTAGTTTAATTATTCAACAAAAAATAATTCTCTTGTGTAAGGTTAAGCTAACATAACAATAAAAATAATAATTAGCTGGACGAAGTGATGCGATATTCGAATTCGCTGGTAATCTGATACGGCTAAGTATCGTATTATTATTTTTATAAATTTTAAAATATGTATTCTTTAGTTGTATTTTATACATTAGGTATTTAGTACTGAGGTATAAATAGCCTTAAATATAACTTTAGTTAGCATTTAAATAAATTTTATACCTATTTGTTTTTTAGTTACATATATGTATGTATGTTAAGATAGTAAGTATAATCAGGTTACCCTCATTATGTTATTGATTAAGTAAATTTAATAATCAAAGAATGGGTATGAAATAAAAATCGTTAAATTTATTGAATTATGTTTTATTTAAAACACCATTGACTACCTAAATGGTAGTAATTAATACATTGTTTCACACACCATCGCTTACTGAACAAATATTTCATACTACTGAAACATCTATTTTAGAAGTATCGCAAGAAACTGATGACGCTTTCAAATTTAAAAAAAATCATAATTTTAAGGTAACATTTCTTGAATGTTTAATCAGTTTAAATCGAAATATTACATGTGAGTTGTATAGACAAAAGTCAGCAAATTAAACAAATATCCAAGACATATTTTTTAGTTTAAAAACGCCATCAATCTTCCACTTCAATAGGAATGGGTACAGTTATAGAGAAATACATCGGCCTCTGATACCGACGTCTATATAACTGAACCCTATGGCACGTAATTTGGCACAATTTTAGAATACTAAGCGTTTCATAGCACACGTCTTTTACATCAGCAATACCGACCTATCACTACAAGCTAGAGTCTGTGGACCCACTATAGCCACACCCACCCCCGCTATCCTTCGAATGTTACTTACAAACACTCCGCGAAGTACAAATAAATTAATTGAAGCATCGAATAGACATCCCTTTCATTTCCATTTCTGACTACTATCATTTAAGTACATATCATTCAGAAAAACTCATCATATTATTTTAATCATGCCTTTTTCTCTAACAAAATATCAACAACTTATATAATAAAATCACTTTGGTAAGTATAAACACAGTAAGTATACATGATTGTACAAATTTATACGCTTAAATAGATGACTTTGTACGAAATCGTTCAGTTTTTTCCATTTTCAAAGTATTCTGTCATCTTTATATACTTAGATCAATCAAGCTTTGATGATACATTAGTCAATCAAGTAGTCTTTCGAACAAATATAATAACCTACATAAAATCGATGCCTCAAATAAATACACTTGGCATAAATCGAATATTGGACACTTTTACAATACCTATCCAATAAAAGTATACGTGTGCGTTATTTCAAATAAACATAACATACATTTAAATCATAATAACGTAGTAACCCTACGTCAGAATAAATTCAAACATTAAACATATGTATGAAACTAGCACGAATGTATATTCTATACTTAATAAATTATATCAAAACACAATTAAAAGTTATATAAAATTCTCACTATGTGCTTCTCGCTATTTATTTCACTTTGGTTCACTTCACGTTCACTTTGTGGTCAACACAGTGTATCTCACATTGTTTTAATTGTAAAAGATGGTTTATATGTTGTGAATAAATTAACTCAACTGCACTTTGCTACGGTGCATAATATGCTTGTCCGCCTTTACGCAGGTTTCTTTGAGGCTCTATGGAGAACATACATATGTGTAGGCCAATATTAATTATTCACACGTCCATCTTTGTCCAAAGACAAACAAAGGTAGCAAAATGTATCATGGCGAAAATCAGACAATATACTATTAAAAAATAAACTTCGTTGTGGTCGATTTATGTAATTGGATAGGTATTATCTTTTGATTTACTTAAGCATTGTTCGAAATTGCCATTTAGGATACATATTGATTTGAAGTTGGTTAGAAATATTCATTGAATTCCTCTTATTAATCAGTCGAGGTTTTTAAATATTGTTATCATACAAATTATTACGATCATTAATTAACTTAAATGCCATGTCAAATTAACAAGAAGTAAAGCTAAATATAAGATTTTATAATCATTCTTATAACTTTATAATAAGGTTGTAAATAAAATAACATAAGTACATACCACAAATCAAGTAGTAAATTGGCACGAACTTATGAACTAAAATAAATTATAAAGTAGCACAAATGAAAATTATTCTTACGGGACTAATACTTGTGGCGACACGAAATATATTGAATAAAACCGTTTTACAAACTTATGTTGTTGATTTAAATTTTGGTGACATAAAATATGCTCTAGAACATTCTAGACATATTAATGTGACAATTGAGAAACAAAATTTACATCAACACATCTGTTTATAAGGAATAGGTTTCTATACTTATATGATAATTCCCTTATAACAGTGTTAAAATGTAACAGTAGTGGATAACTTAAAATGTAGATAAATACAATATAGCAACAACCATATAAGTGGAACATTTAAAAACTAACATTTAGAATAACCGTAGATCATTTAGAAATATGAAGATACAGCATTAAAATTGGATTGCGCAGATGTTCGGCCGAATATATGTATATATGTATGTAATGTGACAAATTTTTGTATAGTATAAAGTATAATAATACTGATTATTAACCGAATCATTATTTCTGCAGCTTTTTTTTTTAATTTTACATAAATAATGTTAAAACACTTCTGCACACATATTTATGGCTTAACTAGCCTTTATGAAGGGAAAAAAAAAATCAAAAGAAAAATAACAACCTCAGATACCCAGATATATAAGTTATTATCTAAAATTTATGTTTTAATACAATTAAGCTTAATTTTTTCTTGATTAAATCTTTTTGGTATGTTTAGTGCCCAAATATAACTTACTAATTCGGCCGAACATTGTATTCGGTTGAATTCATTCGCCGCAATTCCGAACATAACTCAGACAAGTATATAATGCCCCAATTGGACAGGTGTCTAAAACTGGCAGTGAATTCAATAGCTAATATAATAATAGGTCAATAATAATTTATCTATTCAATAAACTTAACTAACAAATAACATAAGAGTATATACAAGTATCTTTGGCAATGACCTTGGCATAACATTAGAGAATTGGCACGACTCTGGCAACAAGTCAAGTTTTGGCACCAAAACTTATAATAAATGTTTTTTGTTTCCTTAATTATAAATAACTCAATCTAGTACAATTATATCAGTAAGTTTAACGACAAGTATATCGTATATGAGATTCAAATGATTACCTATGTACCTATGATATACATTCCTTTGCCTTCTGATTCACATAATTATAAACATTCATTACTTACAATCCTTTTCAATAATCTATCGACACAGTATCGAACAAGTGGGTATTTGAGTTAAAACGTCTGTCGTTGTTTTGACATTTGACAACAATACCTTGAATTTTTTGAAGAACAATTTCTTGAAGAACTATCTGCTGCCATTTTCCCTGATCTCCTGCGGAAGAGCATTCCAGAGCCGAATAGCTTGAACGACGAAGGAGGAACAACCTTCATTATTAACAGACATAATGTTACAACGTTTTACCAAGATTTAAGAAGATTGCAGATAGATTACTGAAAACGACCGTTAGCCCGCAACTATTTAAACAGTATATGTATTAACTAAATACAGCATTACTAAATAATATTTGAGATTTCAGACAAACAGCGCATCAATCTAATTGTAAGTATACATAAAATATTACATTTGTAATTAATAATGTGTCTTTATGATATTTTTAGAATGCATGTACACCAACCGTCTCTCCGAAATAGGAACAATATTTAATAAGTACAATATAAACTTACATGTATATGTAATAGACAAGAAATAGCAATTCTTTATCAGGGTCATACATATAATATAGATCATACATTTCTATTTTTGTATTTATATAGTATATTAAGGAAAATCAGCCGTCGATTGAATCTGTATTTGAGCATCTGTTATCAATTTTTTGCATCTGTAGTGTACACACTTTCCAAAACCATTGACAATACTCAGCACAGATAATGACAACATTTCATCACAGTAAAAAGAATTACGGCTGAAATCGTGACAGACTGTAATTATTTAAAACTTCACAATCAATGTTTTGAATTAAAATAGTGGCATTGATTGGTATTGTAAGATTATTTTCGATGATAAATGTAATTTGTGTTTTCTTCAACCATCGACTAACAACTACATCGTATCATGTATCAGGGACCGTCTGTTCTATATTAAAACTTGTTTTACATATTATATTACCTATTGATTAATGACGAACATGTAACTATACCGTATGGGCTCTAAACACTGGATTATGCTGGATAAAACCTACTCGTTTCGTCAATTTTATTATGATTGTAATATTTTTTTATGTATAATAAAACACTTTTGAACACACATGAGCTACTATTTTATCATCTATTTAACGCTTTCTGCGTAGGTGCATCACATTTATGGTATATCTATTCTATTGTTATCTATGGTGCTATTACCGTCAATGAATGTGCTAACATTAGTAACTTATCTTATTATGAGAGTAAATTCATAAAGACATCCAAGCAACAACTATAGTTTTAAAAGTTAGATTCAGAGAATTGTATATTGATCAGAATACATCGATGGAATTTAAAAAGTCAAACCATCGATATCAAACTACATATTATATTCTAACAGATAAATAAAATAAATTAAAATTGTACGTAAAATTTCATCATAAACATTTCAAGAATCTAAATCGATGAATACACGTGCTGCCATCGGTTAGTTATAATATTACGAATCAGTTATATACCACTGCGAATATATTGTAGTGCGCACAACAAATCACGAATACCGCAAGAGTGTAGATCTTAGTATCAGTTTTGGATCCGAAAAAAAATATCAGGCGCTTATTAAATACTTAATGTGTATAACATTTTAGTTGTTAGCTATTATAGAAATTACAGTACCGGTTTCATTTTCAGTCCAAACACCCAACACAGAAGTGAAGATATTATACTAATTAATTAAATACGTGACGACGTGCACACACTTGAACGCCTAAAATATAATGAAGCAGGTCATCAGAACTGCACAGGTATAACTATGTATTTAAAGTGTCACTTCGCGAGTGGGGTGAGCCACTTTGTAATTGCTGAGTAGAAAAGGCGTAGGAACCAGTTCAACGCCGCGCCGCTTGTACGAATGCTTGTCCAGGTTTATGTGATTGTCATGGTGCGTGATAGACACTGGAAACACATTATGTTTTAGCGAATATATGTAAAAATAATATTTTAAAGAAAAAGGAACCCCATCTAGCGGTGTCACCGTGACATCTGCGACATAAACATATTTAAATATATGGCTGTCTGACAATTGGAAATTCTTAATCTACATCTCGCTGCGTAAATCAAATGAGCTGAACGATGTGAAAGGTCTCGAATGATCGCACTATTAAATAGCAGCAATATCAAGAGTTGTTTCATTAAAAGATCAAAGTAGGGTTATCTTTATTAAGCATAATCGTATTAGAAATGAATTATCTGTTGCTCTCCATCCCATTCAATTCATATAGTTATCTAGTACTTGTGGTTTTTAAATAGTTGCATGGAATCCTACATAGGTAAGAGCTCTCTAAACGTTTTAAAATATGCGAAGTAACCGCAGGCCAACACGCATGGGAACCGAACTTTTGTCGAATTCTGACTGTAGATGGTCAACGGATAAGATAAAACTTATTGATTAAATAATTTTAAAATATTCTCAACATTCTTATAGGTTTTGAGCAAAAATAATTTACTAAAAATATATTCAAATATAATTCTTAATTTTAAAACACATATAGCGTTAAGGACACATGCGCGAATCAAAATTTTGAAAAACAACAAATATGAAGTACGTATATACATGCATTAAATAAATATTCCACATAAATCACATATAGAATGGCTATAATTGAATCATAATACATCAAACTGCGTAAAACACAATACAAAATAGCATATCAATACCAGGAATCATTACGACGGAAACCTTCCAAATAAATTTGAGATATAAGAACAATATACGAATTAACATGTAACTGATAAGCACGGAGGAAAGTCAGAATGTTACATTGTATGGCATGCTACTTCGAGAAACATGTGTGGTTTTACACAAGATTAGATGAGAAAATGCACTTGTAAACCAAAATGCACTTGTAAAACAATCCAACCAGACTCTTTTATTTATACTATTTTCCAAAAAACCAAGAATAAATACTTTGTTAAAAATACAACGAACGTTTTATTTTATATTTCGTTTCATATTTTTTGTTTTATACAAAATATTCTTTACCGATACAAACAAATTGTGTCAAACATTTTTCTTCTTTTCCTTTGTCTTATTAAAAATCTACCCAAACACCTCTTCGACAGACTTCTATTATAAATTCATAGCGTTCGTCTATTAGATGAACCCGGTAACTCCTAGTTTCAATTTTTCTTGTTACATTATATATAAATCACAGCTTACCCTTTTGTATGTATTTACAATACAATATTTTTTTAATTTTATAGATGACACTAAAACTCTTTAGTATGGAAAAACAGGAGAAGCAAAGGAGAAAATATAAAAAAAACCATTTTGTAGCTTACATAGAAAAACAACGAAATCGACTGTTTAAAGTAATACCAAAATCAAATGTTTTAAATAAAACGTTCCAAGCGGTGGAGATGATTTGATAACGACGGCCAATCATCGAAATCCAGGTAAGAGAGAGAGGGAGACAGACGGAATTATCGAAAATAACAACAATCAGATTTGGGACATGAAAGACGAACAATTGCAGGGGAGCAAATGCGGTGGGCACAACATCGATTGGGGCGACACATAGGAGCGAAACAGACAAAATGACAATAATGATAGTATACCTTAAAATCGTGTGCTCATTTCTAGTTGTTCGGACAATACTTCACCTGCATGAATCTGGATCACATCCTCGGGTCACACCCAGTACTGGTTTCGACGGAGCATCGGGTTTGCGGGCGCTGTGCGGAGCGGATATGCTGATTCGCTCGCTTCATAGCTGCTCCAGTCTTCCGCCTGTTACAATACCGTTAAAATCATTACACCAGCGACCACTAATTCACACTGCTCTTATTTTTTAATGAAAATTTAACTCTCATTATACTTAATTATCTAAGCATTAATTCCTAGTTAATTACAATCAGGACTGGCGCGTCGGAAGGATTCTTTACCAAGTAAATTTTTACCACCCATCCATTTTTAGACCACGCAGTTCCCTAAGAAACTTTATCGATCACTTACGTACGACACAAACTGCCGAGATCTTTAAGGCTAACAATAGACTAAGCACGGCTCAACAAATGTATCTGATTGACTCACATCAGTCTGATCGTCCGCACCGTATGGATATCTGGCGTTGAGATCCGGTATAGCAGCGTCGGCGAGCGGGGTCACCTTGCACGCCACGCTCCCACCGGACGGCACCGGTGTACTGGCGCCCGTGTGCACGGACTGCTCTGACGACACGTAGCTGCTGAACACGTTACAAACACTATCATTTTTGAGCTAATAATAATCAAAGTCAACTATCTATCATCTTTTCTCTATCATTTATTTATCCATCACCCGTCTTTATACCAGCATGTATTCATTGTGTATTATAATAACGGAGTTTCGTAAAGCAATGATTGATTCTGTAGTATTAACCCAAATAACCCTAAGAGTGCAATCTCAAAAGTCTTGTTTTATATTCCATCTCAGTCTGAGATCGTTTTTCTATATACGTAATATTTCTTATTTTCACAACAAAACTCGTGTCATGTGATACTCAAAACGCTTACCGTTTAATGGGCGGAGTTCCTTGTGTGGGCGAAGGCATGAGATGATCAGGCGGTCGAGGCAGTGGTATGGGAGCGACTGCGCCTTGGCTTTGGGCGTGAATCTTCACAACACCCCCATTGTCCTGACGGACAACTTGCCGTCTGCACCTTACCACAGCGAAGATCACCAGGATCAATACTACCACACCAACTATCACTAACAGGATGAAGATATAGTAGGATTTACCACCACTCCCAGCCTGAAAGGATTAAAAATATTTGCAATACATATGGTATTCAAAGAGTAAACCTTTAGCCGAATAATTAAATTAACATTAGACCTCAATAAATTGGTTTAATATTATGAATTTAAAAATTCTGGCGCCTAGTCTTTTTGAGGTTGGTGCAGATTTATATTCAACAACTTTAGTGCAACGTAAAAAATTTGAAATTATATCATTATTAGTCGAATTATTTTTATTTTATTTATTTACAACTCATTCGGCAAACAAATAATAATTTTAAATTGATAACATACACAACATAATTTTATTTTACTTCACTCACCATTCCACCGTCATGACCTTCGGGATCGTTTGGTCCAGGCAAGTTCTTCAATTTGTTTCCTATTCGCAGATTCAAATTACCCACCGCCGGCTGAAATATCGTAGCCGCCAACAAAAATCTAAAACTATCATTGGTCCCAATTATATCCGATGCTTTCTTGTTTATAACGAAGTAAATGAGTCCAGCTTTGACGTCTTCGTGCGTAAAATATGCTACGTCTCTTTCTCTAACGCCAGTTTTCTCTCCTGAGCTGCGTATTATCTTTTTTATATTGCCTGTAGAAGGCCTTTCCAATATCGTGTACATAGGATCGCTAGCCGTCAACTTGGCTAGTTCGGTGGCATCTAAGTTATTAAGTGTTAGTTTCACTTTGTCACTGTTCACATACAAATCAGTAAGCACCATCAGCGGTTGTACCACAACTTCTACGGTAAAAGGTTGACTCGAATTAGTATTGTGTACTGACGCTATGAGTTCGAAGCTATCATTAGCGGCGGTCATATCGTTCTGCATGTAAATAACATTGTTGTCTATTATGTCTTTGTGACAAAAGTACGAAACAGGATTCCGGCCTACATATATCATTCCGTATGCGGGCTGCCTCGTGACGTTATACCACACCTTCGATTTCCTAGCGTTCGTTTCTAAATACATCTGATCTGGCGTCACGGACGCTACGTTTGAACCTTGTTGCAAGAATATCTCACGCCCACTTCCAGCATCCAACATGACTGGGACCACGTCTATTGTAAATACTGTATACGTTGGTTTAAATTCCCCATCCCATACCCTAAAATAAAACGTTGCAGTTTGTAACAAGCCGGCGTGTTCGTATACTACTCTATCATGGTCCACGTCATCCTGAGAAAATTTGTTAACGGACTGAGCTTCTTCAAGAGTCTGGTTTCCTTCCAGTAAAACAATTCTCCCTTGCGTTGGTCCACTTATTATATCGTACAGAATATCAGTCGCGTTAGTATCGGCATCCACTGTTCGCAAATCTTTTTTTGTTATCGTGTAGTTTTCTCCTTGTACTACCTTTATTTGCGGACTGTCGGTCACAAGTCTAAACGGTTGGTCATTCACCGGAATGATCTCTATCGGTATCGTTACATTGCAAAGTAGAACATAATCTGGTAAAAGGTATATTGTCACATCTATTTTATCAGTTAATGTGTCCGATCCGTCGTGTTCGTAATTTATAGCACCGTTCTCTAGTTGCGCTCGCGTCAAAGACGACCCAGAAGGTTTTAAATCTCCGTGGTTTGGTTGAGAACATTGAGCTTCTATTTGCGGTTGTTGTACACCAACTTGAGTTTCCAAATACGCTATAACGTTAGTGATGTTCACTTTGAATGGTACCGTTTCGCCTTCTTTGACAGATATTGGCAGGATATTCACATACTTTGCTAATCTTCCAGTGGAGACCGATATATCTATGTGGAATACCTGTTCGGGTACTGGCTTTGCGAATGCAGCTTCGATGGTAAACATGAACGAGTCGTTCGTATATAAGTGAGAAAAAGGGTGCGTATGTTCGTAGTAAACCAAAGAATCGTTTACATCTTTCTGTGTGAACTGTTTGATCGATCGATGATGATTTTCCCCGTTCAAAAGCAAGAGACGACCAAGCGAAGGCGACCTGTCTATTTTGAAATATATGGTTCTCGCAATGTCCGAACATTTCGCCATCAAAAAGTAATTATTCAAAGGTTCACGCATGAGTGGAAACATTCGTAACTTATTATTCCGCGCAAGCTTCACAAATACTGTTTTTGTCGTAATTAAAAACGTTATCTTGGATAGCTCGTGGAAACCGTCTGTGACGTTAAATATCATTTTACCTTTTGTACCATCTGAAAATAATGGAGATATTTAATTTTTTAAATTTCGTTTAAGATTTCGAAAAATATTTGTATGATTGGTATTGAAGCCTTAAATTAATATTAGAATCGTATGAGTGAACCTATTTTTCATTAAAGAAAACATTTATATAATTTTCAAAGTACATCACCAAAAATGGTAAATGAAATATGTAAAAACTAAATACTTACTAGTGTGTACAAAGACAACTTGTCGTCGGTCTATATCGCCTTGAGAGAATTGATAAACTGCTTTACTTTGGTCTTCCTTCATCGCGATGTACCCCGACACAATGTCTACGACGCGAATAGTGACGTTGTCGAGTGGAGTGTCTATATCGTTAACATCTGGAAATAATAATGGTGTATTTCACTAAGAGGTGTAGTATGACCTATACGTTCAGTACAGCAGCAGTTTTAACCTGTACGTTAAGGACGTCAGTCGTTTTAGCATGGACGTTTAGCAAGCCAGTCGTTTTAGCATTTACGTTTAATTCGCCCGTCGCTTAAGCATGAACGTAAGTAGACCAGTCGTTTTAGCATGAACGTTTAGTAAGCCAGTCGTTTTAGCATTAACGTTTAATTCGCCAGTCGCTTAAGCATGAACGTAAGTAGGCCAGTCGTTTTAGCATGGACGTTTAGTAAGCCAGTCGTTTTAGCATTTACATATATTTCGCCAGTCGCTTAAGCATGAACGTAAGTAGGCCAGTCGTTTTAGCATTTACATATATTTCGCCAGTCGCTTAAGCATGAACGTAAGTAGGCCAGTCGTTTTAGCATGTACGTTTAATACGCTAACAGGTTGAGCACTTATTTTAAGTGCAGCAGTCGTTTTAGGATAAACGTTTAGTGCGCCAGTCGTTTTAGCATGTATTTTTAGTATGCCAGCAGTTTTAACATAAATGTATTGTGCGCCAGTACTTTGAACATGTATGTATATTTTGTTCGCCAGATCACGATGAAAACAACGTTTTGACCTATATTAATCGATATTATTAACAGTCAATTGCTTAACTCGAATTAAAGTGGATTGCATTGCAAAATATTTGCTACGATAATTTAACGAAACCACAAATACATATTTCACATAGGGCTTTGCCGCAAATCGCTATACAGTCGCTTGGATCAATCACACATCATGGTTTACATATTCATTAGGCGTAAAGAATCGCGTGAGCGGTATATGCGTAAAATAAACACATAATATCGACATAAAAAAATAATAAAATTTAAATTTCAAATATGTAATGAATTAATTGTAGCTTGAAGGACAAATTATTACTAAATGTTTAAAAATATTGACGTTTATACAACTCAGCCCCAGTAGCGCTAATATAACGAAATAAATATAATTAAAGATGGTCCAGTTTAATTCAATCATCGTTTCTCTATTAAATTTTGTTTTTACACATGCAGTGGTTACTTACATAGTTCATTCCTCGTGAATATGAACACACCGCCCTCCCACACGCAGAGGCCGGTGTTAGCGGAGACTATCGGCGGCTCGTCGTTCACCGGCGCTATGTTGATGTGGACCTTGAACGACTCGCTCTCCCTCCCGTCTTCGGTCACAGCTTTCAGTTGCATAGAGTCCACCGTATCCTCCGAACCGTCGTGTACGTACTGTGAAGTTACGTGCAGTTTTATATATATTTATATATTCATTTCGATGACGGAAAACAATAAGGGCGTAACTCTTTAGAGTAACCCTTGACCGAAAATAACTTTTCAGAGTAACTTAGACTTTCGACCTTTTTGTTACCGTTGTCAATTAGAAGAAAGGAAAGGTGAAATACCTAACTTATTTCTTGTTTGCGTCTTCCCATTTCGCATTGGAGCAGCCCAGTGGAGCAATGTATGCTCTGGGCCTATTGAGTTATGAGAAACTTGGACTCAGTAACGAGCCTAATGGCATTATTCAGTAGAATTGGACTTAACGTTTAAATGTAACCTGTTTCATACCAATGTCATCGAACTTATCTATAGCCTACAAACGTTACTTTTATTGAACGAAATACGCTTCAAAGAAATTTTATGTTTGATGGCACTGACACTTTATACGATCATATTACAAAAGTTACAAATAATACTAAGTTAATAATACTCACTCGAATATTGCCAGAGTTGAGTTTCAAAACCGGCAACATCTCTAGTTCCTGCTCACCCGACAATATCTTTCCGAACAGCGGTTTCTCTAAAATCCGATACGAAACCACCTTCCCTCTATAGAATTCCGTTTCGGTTCTGAACAAGTCCGGTCGTAGGCTGACCGCTTCGCCTTCGACGACGCTCAGGTTGTACGCAGAGACGTAGTAGTGCTCTGGTATTATAATAATGACCAGTTCGAGCGCTCGTAGCCACACTATTCCATTTGTAACGTCCATTTTTATATTGTCTCTTGTTCGATTAACACCGGATTGAACGTAAACGAGACGCTTCGAATTGATCATTCCCTGGTCGAAACTGCTGGTAGGAACGGGGTCTTCGTTGAAATTTTCTGTTCCCAATGTATTAAGCGTTGGTGTTATTTCCAACCAACCGTAATACGGCCCCTGCGTTACTTTATAGATAATGTTGCCTGGCTCTATATCCGGATGCATGACCTACAAAGTGAATATGAAATTATTTATTTCGTATTCATATAATTTATTTCGTATCAACAGCTTAACGAAAGTCAAAAATACTATAATAAAAAATATCTTTAATTTGTTGATTTTAATTTGATAAAATTCAGATGTACAAAAAATATATAAATAACAATTTAAAGAAATAATTAAAAGCTAAAATCCGATACCGAAAATTTATACGAAAATCCCGGTATGCGTTTGCTTCACAATATCCTCCTACCAGAAATGCCTGTTTCAAGCCACTACTAGTGTTAGTCAACCGGAAATGTACCATTTCGAGCATTTGATCCGATTCGAGCATTGTCTGTATCGGAGATTTAGCTACGGAAGGCTCGATCGTTATCCGAATCACAGTACTAGAACGTTTTAACTCAATAACTGTCACTTAGCTAGCTGTGTTGTGCGTATCAACGAATACAAAAGTACAAGTAAAATTAAATAGAAATAAATACAATTAAGCCTTAAGAATTTCCGATCTCGACATGAGCATACAAAAATAACATTGCTACCTAATAACAAACATTAATCAGTCGAATCGAAATCTCACGAGAATTGAACTAGAAAGCCTACTTAATGGAATATCAATACGAAGTCAGAACTACTCTGTACCTACTAGAATGTACGTATTATACGACGGACTAATTCAATAAATTGATTATTGATACATATTGACTAAATTCACTAGATGACAGTACGTGTCGATATTGTGTAATAAAATGATAAACTAATAATAGATTAATAGAAATATACCTATAATACCACGCTTACAACTTTCCTAGCGGTGTTACTATATTAATTCTTTAAATTATGGATTCTAGGTAAATTTAAATGACGAACAAGACCTGAATAATAACTATGTTAAAACCCGAATCGAGCGGTATTATAACACTCAGTCTTAAGTCATAATAATAATAGTAGGTGATTTAATACCTCCAAAATCTCCTTGGTTACATTGACACTCGTCGTTTCCTCTACCAGCAGTGGTTTATTCGTTTTAACCCTCAAAGGTTCCCAGTAACTGGACGGGAAAATCTTTATCGGATATACACCCTCGCCCCAGGCTTCGAGGCACATTACTTTGAACCTGAGAATATAATCAAGTTAGTTACTGTTGACCGTTTCAAGAGCATTTATTGTGCGACAATTTTCTTCGATTACAAGTTATCTGCCGAGTTTTGTGACGTAGAGGAAAACGTTTTTCTACAGCTACTGCTTCAGACGACACGTTTGAAGGTTGAAGAATCGAGATGAAGTCGCTTTTGGTATAGTTAGATAGCAATTGTTAAGTCAAGCCGGAAGCTTTTGGGGACATAAAAACTCGGACTGTGTTTTGTCACTGCACCATATTTACGCTGGAGCAACGTAGTAGTGTGCTCTGGACCTCCTCGTATGAGACCCCGAACCCATAAGTGGGATTATACCGACTACAATATTATCTAATACAACTTCAATATATCGTTATAACTTTTCGCAGTAATAACTACTTCAAATTTAAAATAGAGTACAACAATAGTTGCAACACTTCATTCAACGGTCAGGCGTGCAAGTTTCGCCGCACTGTTTTGTTCACCGTCGACGCAAGTTATAACTTTTTTCAATTTCAAAAGTTAGAGCATTCGAATGCCATCCCAAATCCCGTTCCACGTCTCGAAAGGAACTAATAAACTTTAATATTATCATATTATTTTCATTCTTATGTCAATATGTTTTCAAAAATAGTATACATAACAAGCGGTATAGAAAAAAAGAAAATAGGCATTATCCCTTCACTGAGAATAAAATAAAACCTTAGTGTGACGTACATAATGACCAAAATAGTTTACACTCAACTTACTCAGGTGAAACGGAAGACAAATAACTGCTGATTTTCTGTGGAAATCTTTCATTCGTTTCGACATCAAAATTAACACAGATAAGTGAACTACAGGTGTGTGTATATTTATGTTTCAAAAGAGATAAGTAAAAAATTAAATAGTTAAAATAGAGTAGAGTAAAAATGTTAAAAAAATACCTGAACGCATCAACAGCGGTGTGAGTCTCCCTATGCTTGTAGGTGACACGGCCCGTCGCTAAGTCGAGCTGGGTGAATATGGAACCGCCCCGCCCCTCCCCTATCTCGATTGAGCCGTGCTTTGGCTCGTGCGTTATCTCATACCGAACGTCTTCCTCCATACAATTCATATTTGTGTCCACCTGTAGAATTATAGCGTTGACGACACACACGCACACAGGGCTGCTAATTCATCCACACGGTTGCTACTTTTTGAAGAGCAACATTGCATCGTGTAACTTTTGAAATCACTACACTAGCTCAAAAATGTATTATGTATAACGCGTCTGTTAATTTGCCTACGTGTATTGAGTGCTTCTACCTGTTGGACAACGTTACAAAGCACAGACACATCGACTCGACTCAGGCTGGTCAACAAAATAATAATTTTTCATCCTCAGATGTTCACCGAACACATTTGGCAACGGTGTTCTTAAAAAGATAACTGCGGTGTGGATGAAAGATAACAGATTCCGGCATGTTATGATTTGCCGCATAAACAAGGAAGAATTGTTATTGTCTGGGACATTTAATAACCTAACTATAAAATTTAATTCAATCTCGATGAGGTTATATTCCACACCATACTAATGATATATAATAACAGTAATTGGCATTATAGAACTGTTGATTACATTTAAATATAAAAATATTAATGCTTGATTAAGTATAGAAGTTGATATGTGATGGATGTTATCACAGTATGAGAATCTATACTAATAATTAGCCCGATGATAAAGGGAGTTCATTAACTTTCCCATTGTATTATTCTTATAGCGAGAGAACAGTCATTTCGGTCACCCGTGACACAGGGAAACGAAAATAAACGTCTACTGAAAGGAATATCAAATCCATCGTTAATCGCGGTCAATTATCTCCGCTTTGCGAACTAACAAAGGCTCTGTGCCAGTTATACATCGGATTTAATCCTTACCTGCATGTCGTAAGCAGTTATAACAACAGTCTTTCCGTTTTCTACTATAGAACCATTCGAGCTAATCATCCGTATAAAGGGGGGCGATGCCTGAACTTCTAGAACACCGTTGACATCGAACAAGCCATCCGATATCCAGAAAATCACTTTTCCATACTCTTGCCCCTGATGTTTAAATAATACCAGATTTTTGTTTATATCCTCTTGTGTGAAGTGAGCGATTTGCTCCGACGGGTTGTCAGCTCTGAATATAGCTCCATTCAACGGGTCCTTAGTGAACTGTTGCACGGTGTACGATATATCCGACGGTTTAGTATCCAAGTCGGCGTCAGTGTAATTCAAGTCTCTCGCCGTTATAAGCCGAGCACCGCCATGCACTATGTGAAACACTTTCTCATTGATACGCACAGGACTGTTATCGTTCTTCAGCAAAATGTCTATATGAAACACACCCACGTATTGGAAGTCTTCGGGCTCGGGACTGAGTGCCATAAAATGAAAGGAATCATGTTTACTTTCAGAGTCGTCGTGATTGTAATACACCCTATCCGAGTTAAGTTCGTTCAAAGTGAAGTATGTCGTGTTGTCTCTGATAATCTTCAGATTATCGTTTATTACTTCTATTTTGCCATGTCTTGGCAAACGTGTGATGTTAAAGAGGAGATTGGTGACGGTGTCCGTTCGGAAATTGAGGTGTGTGGCGGGTATGGCCATTCGAGAACCTTCGATTACCCTCAGTCTTTCTAGTGTTGTATGAACTCGGCCGGTTACATGGTCGGTTGGGGTCAGTGCCGGTACGTGTCTGATGGTCATTGCGCCTGTTATATTATCGCACTCGTTCGCCCCTACGATATAGTCGAACTCGTCCTGTACGTGCGAGTACGCTCGCCTGTGAAGTCTATACCACAACTGGTCCGAATCAATGTGCTGTTGTGTGAAAGTACTGTACACTTGAAGATGATGTTTTCCTGACGATAAATGCAAAATACCATACTTCGGTATCTTTGTAATCGTGTAAATTATACGTTCAGACGCCAGTGCAATAGGTTTTGTATTGAATCGCAAATGTTTTGCAGATATGAAGGCTTCCCTCGTATTATTAAGAATCAATTCTTCCTTGATAGACTGATACAGTTCGAGCTTTATGAAAGTTAATCGGAAATCGTATAACGTATTCGTTCGTATTGACCCTACGGATGCTTTGAACTGTGAAAAGAGAAATGAATCGATATAAAATACAACAACTGACAAAAATATGTCAATAGCAAAAGTCAATGGTGGCAAAATCACCTTAAATTCGTCGTGCATCGGAGTTCCCAAGAGATGCATGTATCGTACGCGTCCAAGGTTGATCATTTCGCTAGTAAACGAGTCAATCGTCTGCCACGTGCCCTCGACCACTCTCAAGCGTTCTACCACCCCGAACTGCGGTGGTTTTACGATGTCATATCTGAGGGCAAAGTTGTTCGTTGAAGTACCTTAAATCGAAACTAACTTGACTTCCACTCGGTTAAATATATTTGCTGTTTTCATTTAAGAACAGCGTCCATCAAAAATGCATAAGAATGATAAAATGCACCGACGCACAGACAATATACATATAGAGTCAAAATGTACGCGTCGTAACTATCATCATATCAATTTCATCTTTTAAATTCTTTGAGACAAATTCGTGACAAAAAAAAATATCGAAAATGCTAAATATAACATAACAATTAACAACATGCACGGGTGACGTTGATAAAATTTAATGGGATCATCACCACGTCACAAAAATCAACTGCGAAAAAAAATTATAACGCTATTAGCAGACTCCCCTATCGAGTATCGATACCTTTTAGATCAAAACGCAACAACTGCATTGCGGCAGAAACAGAACATTCGCAGTAAGAAATCAGTAAAAGGATTTCGCCGGCTGTTAATTAATATAGTTTTAATATTGTTAAATGTGTCTAGTTTCACTATTTTGATTGTAACAACAGCTAAGTGGGCCATGGAGCAGTACTTAACAAGTTCGCTCTGTCCCTATTTGACATCTATACACACACTCCGATCTCAGACGGCTGACTACATACATATATTGTTGTAGGAATATAAAGCTTATGCGTTGAATGAAAGTACGTTCGAATGATACATTGCTTCGCCACTATTACACAGTATGTACCTAAAACAGATCTTTTGTCAACAACAACATGTTTTACAACACGTCAACCTGTACCTAACTTGAATTTAGTTCGTATCAATACCGTCTATTACATCCTATGTATACATTACAATCAAAATGGTATACATTACAAACAATTATATACAACGTTAATTGATGGCATTGGATTATACATCCAATATCGTTACGATGATCAAACACTTGTATCAAATGTCACACGTCATCGCATCTTACGTAAAGACGAGCGCACACAGCTGAACTGCACTTAAACAAACGGCAGGCGTCGACACTTGATTTGGTCATCCGCGCAACCGTCAGCAGATAAAATAAAAATAGATAGCGACATCGAACAGTTCGCAAATTCGCAACACAACGCTTTAGCACACCCGAGTTGTAAGAAACGTTATTCAGCGATATCTGTCATCAAAGGAAAGTGAAATAAGAGCAAAAATGGATTATCCATTAGGAAATTATAAATTTATGGGCCTAAGTGGATACATAAATCTGTTATTCCTAGATAATCCTAAACAGTTACTCCCTGTAGGAGGCCGCACAGCTGTGTCCCACTTAGGTTATTAGCTACATCTTTCAACGAATATTTATCTATAATAATAGGTTTAAATGTGCCTTTCTCATACTTACATCGAAATAAAAATCTATCCGTATATCTACTGTCGTTTAACAGATATAATTAAATTGTCAGGGCCGTTATTGTGTAAACTCAAAGATATTATAGTTACAAAAACACAACCCCTTTTACAAAAAACACTTACCAAAATTAACAAATTTAACATGAAACGATAAGCTACTACAACAATAACATCAAGTAATCCGATTTTGGTATTAACAAAAATATTACGAAACAATAAGCTGATTTAATTGCTTTTATTTTCAATTGGTTCCATTTCAATTTACTTAATTGGAGCTTATTGCTGGTATGATAAAATCAAAAATACGATCAGAAGCGAGCCAGGCAAGGGAAAAAATCATAGCGACAACCCTGTCACTATTACTGGGTCGTTCTGTGCCTTCATATAATGTAACTCTAATTTCTATTACAACGTAATTAAATGGAGGTTATCGTAAAAAACAATAGACGTACATTTTCATTTGGAAATTGCATATGAAAATACATTTGGAAAATCTTTAAAACAATAAAATCGCTTATGATGATACCGTCATATTGTCACTTCATTTTTATCAAAACATTAATAGAACGGCGATAGTACACCCGGCATTATCACCAGCATCAATTTCATGTGACTGTGTGTAATCACTGAACATATATCAATCTTACACAAATGTAAGTGCAAAAGGAGAACAGTGTGATTTGAAAATATATTCTTTTTTACATCATTAATATCTTGGTACTAAATTTCAATTTTATTCTTTTGGAAATTTATCGAACTTGTAACTTTGAATAATTAAGAAAAATGTTCGATTGCCAGAAGATAGCACCAAGTATAATAATTACTTTTAAGACGAGATATCATGAAGTTCTAACGATTTCAGCCGTTATAAAATTGTAATTGTATAACTAAACTCCAATTACGTACGCAAGTAGTTTATGACTTGTCAGTAATATTACAGAGTTACCGTGGCAAACCTTACAAAATAAGAAATTTTCCATTTTTTTATCTTACTAAACAACCCAATGAATTTTCTTTCAATTATCTCCATCAATAAATAAGGTATGATTTCTTCCATCCCGTATGCAAATAAAAAGAAAAGGTACTCACATGACTTGGACTTTAGTTTCATCAGCGTTAGTGGTGAAGGTGAGGTTGTCGGCGGTGATGAGGGCATGCGAGTTGTGCACCAGATGGAGGCCTGTGTTGTTCACCAGACGGACTTGCAACGGAACTATCGATATACGGAGTACACCGGGACCGCTCGTCTCTATGCCGTCTGATACCTGTCAATAAAGATTAAAAATAGTAATAATTTAGCTTTTTGAGCTATTATTATAAAAACAATGGAATGTGTTTTTGTAGTAATGGATAAACTCCAAAATACTGGACAAATTTAAAAAAATATTTCTGTATTATGTACAATTGAAATATAGAAGTGGCATAAGGCTATATCGCGGAAAAGAATATAGAAAACTATATGAACCTAAGTTTCTAGAAGGTTCTAGACATAGAGCAAAATAGATCTGAAATTTGACCAATATCATGCACAACCTAGACATCACTACGATCAAAATACAACACCTGTTTTACCAACAGAATATAAATAAAATCCTGCATTTAATTCATTAAATGCTCTGTTAAACACATGTTTGAGGCAAGTAAATACGTATCAATGAAATCCACCAAACTAAAAGTAAATAACATGCTGACTCCGAATTGGTAATTAAACATATTTTGATACTTGATTCACCAATTAGTACTCTAGGAATTACTGGACAAATTATTATTTTTATCAGCAAATAAACGATTCGAGTAAATTCAACGAAGTCCCGGCCTAAGCAGGATATGAGGCATTGTTCATAGGGAAGTGTTTTTTATTGTGTATTTACATTGTCTCAGAAGAAATCCTAACTGTGCTATCTGTCTATAATTCCTAGTAATTACAATTTGCATACAGATTTATACACAAATATAGTAATGAAGCGTCCTAGTTAGCGATGTCGAGTAGCTATGGTAATATACGCTTCTAGCGTCGCGACGTTAACAATGTCCTCCTTTACAAACAACACACTTAAGGCCCGCGCACATACATCAACTTAACGTCAACCGCAATACGACTCGACTCATAGGATTGACGGGTGCATCATGTTAATTACTATAAAATTTTAGGCTAAGTGCATTAAATAGAGCCGAAAATGCCACGAAACATGCGCGTTCTACGCGTTGCGACGCAACGTTACAAGCCTGCGACTAAACCGACTGGAAAATACAACCTTAAGAACTACAATACAGAGCTGGTATTTCAACGCTTTCCCATTAATTTTGCAATAGAGTTAATGCAAAAAAGGCACAATGTGCGCACACCTTTACAGAGCGCAGTGCAAACATCCTTTACGTTGATGAATGACTACTAGGAGATTGCTTCAATTTACGTGTAATTAATTCATTAACGTCATATTGAATTCCGTGGACTCCAAATTATTGGAAAGATGAAATTTATATATGACCGAGAACCAAATATAATGACTTCTCTTTTTCTATTATAGACAAAATTTGAACCAAATACAATTAACTGCTACTTATTTCCTTTTGAATTCTCTTTGGCTATTAAAGACAAAATTTACGGCTTTAAGTAAAATATCAATACATATTACAATTACAATACAACTACGTACGTTAATATAAAGTAATTTATTATACTAATTATATATGAAACAGTATTCTAAATATATTGATTTATCATTGAAGCCATCATACCGACGGCTTGTTTTGATTGTAATCGATCGACAAAGTTAAGAACAGCGAGTAGGAGGATGGGTGACCGCTAGTGGTAAAAATTTCATGCATGGTTCCGTGCTTCGGAGGGCACGTAAAGCCATGGTCCCGGTCGTTGTCATAAGATAGCAATCGTTGAGCCATCTCGGAGAGCTACGGGCGACATAGAAATTTCCGAAACTTTGGTTGGCCACTAACCCTTCTACCAATCCGCATTGGAGCAGAGTGGTGGAGTATGCTCTAGGCCTCCTCAGTATGAGGAGATACCTGTGCTCAGTAGTGGGCCATCGATGGGTTGAAGCGATCATTATATACAAAATACAAGATTAGCTTAGACTGTTAAAGCCATACAACAATCTTAGTATTGAGTGCCTTCAGTATAAGATTTTTTTGTTCGTTTGTCGACTATATCCATAAAAAAACTATACTTCGCTGAAATAACAATCGTTCAGATTCACCATCGGATTTAAATTTCAGTACGAAAGATTTATTTATCATCCATACTTTGTCGGTGGCAAGTGCTTTTCAAGGACCTATCGATATTTCCAATATACGAAACTCGTGTAAAGTATTCAGCTGAATTTTAAAAACTGACGGAAAAACACTAGCCAGATATTCGAACAAGTAGTTAGCCGTTTCACCTTTTAATAAAATGTATACAAACAAATACAACAATTTAATCCCGTATTTTACGATTCTGGGAATTAAATTCGAAGTACAAGCCGGACGAATTCGTCAGTACCATTGTATTCCATTATTAATATTTCCTTTTTCAATTAATGAATTGATGCAATGGTTTTCCAAATTCATATATAAAGCTTAAGTTCATTCGTTTGTATAATTTACGTAAACAACGATATATAACATATACTTGTAGTATTTAAAAATGTAAAGACCATACCATTACGAAACTAAAATAGAAGCCAAATATAGTTTTTTTTTTTATTTCTTTCAAAAGAATGTCACACTTTAAAATAAAAAGTACCTACTAGTAGCTTTTTAATCCAAAATTTGGATTAAAAACCGTTTACGTTACAAATATGGCCGTATATTCTAAATACTAAAGTAAATAGACGAATACTGAAAGCGAGTGAATAATTCTTCAAAAGATGATCGAAATTGTCACAGGAATCACTTTGTACATCGGCCTGTCAAAAAAATTATCCACACAAATTTTATAAATTCTTTAGCCTGTAAAAGATAAATAATAAGTAATTTTATGCACACATACATTTTAAAAATTTCAGTTATGCGATTATAAGTTGAGTATTTAGTTACTATGTCTATAACATGTACATAATAAACTATTTTAATTAAAATTTATCCGGGCCTTATTTTATTTATTTAATGTAACGCCAGTAAAGTAAAGAAACAAAAAAACTTAGACATATTATTATACATACACACCTGTAACGTGAGCCGGAGTAACTTTTTGTTGATATTCTTGTCAGAAGTAGTCCCGTGGACGTAGAATATGATACCGGAGTTCAAGTCTTGTTGAGTGAAGGAATCCACAGGTTGCCCGGACATTTCAATGTGTCCACTGAGAAAAAAACGACGATTAATAATAGGAATTTTACCACCAAATTCTTACTATATTAATACAAAGCTCAACACATAAAAATATCATATTTTATATATCTACTTGATTTAGTATCAATTAGCAATGGCAGTCTAACGGATTCAACTTTTGTCTGCCGAAATGGGCAAATTCGAATTCTGTACGCATCTGTAATTTTGAAAAGCTTCGGGGCATTATAAATTAATTATCACTTGCATCGATGAAGGAAATCGCCTCGAGGAAACCCATACATCTGAGAGTTGCCTATTAACTTCTCAAAGACGTGTTAAGTCCGCAACTAGCAAGATATTTAAATAATTTGTACACGATCAGTATGTTTCTTGTCAGAACAGGATCATAAATACCTAGTTCAATTTGTTTATGAAGTTATGAATTCATGCTGAACAATGACAGAAGCGACTGATTAATTTTATCATAACTTTTAACACGTTAACCAATTGGAAAATTGTCGATTAATTACGAACTAGTAATTACGAAAACCATAACTATTCACTGAATTTCCCTGTGAATAAATATGTGCATGAAACCACGTCGGTAAAGCCTCAATGTTTATTTATCAAAACTTAACTAATGTTAACAATATTTTCATAAAAGCAAAGGATGTCCTGCATTAATATAGTGTCTCTAATCTAAGCCATCAATTTCGTAGTAGAAAGGTTAATGGCATTGAAATTTGAAGTAATAATTTTAGTACAATACCTGCTAGAGTCATTCTTTCCTTGCAGCACTGTGTATAACAGAGCTTCAGGAGGAGTGTCGGGATCTTCAGCTTTCAATATATCCGGAGTTAACAGCTTACGAGTGCCCTAAGAACATATAAAATATTATTGCTTCATCTTAAGAACTTACTGCTCAATCTCAGCCAATTTATAAACTCAAATAATTTTATCGGTATGTTGTACGACTTCAATATACTTGTGAATGTCAAATATTTTAAATCTACCAGTTCCATGAGTTTTATTAACTTTATAAAAATTATGTCCATTATTGAAAAGGATCTCAGCATAAGAACGTAGTCTTGAGAATCGATACATTATGGACAAATTGATGGATATAAAATTTCTGTTTTATTACAACGAATATCATAAAATAATTGTTGCAGAGATTTCATAAATAAAAGATTTCGAAATGTTTCAATTCACTTAATATTTTTAACACAAACGACATTAATTTAGAGTATTAATACGCATGATATAAGTTCCTGGAATAATCATCTGTTCGTCTTCTATCAATTGTACAAGAAATATTTTCGCCAACTCATTTTGTATTATATTAGCACGAAGAGAAATGGTTAACCTACACGATTTTTCCCATTTCCTTAAATGTTAATTCAAATTGCATTTTAAATAGAATCATGAGCTATCCTTATTCAAACAAATTGTGTTTATCTTTTGTTTACTAACCTGTTTACAAACTTATTTTCTCTCAACTACACTGTTTAGTCTGTTTAGCGCTCTTTACTTTAATATAGTTTTTATACTGAATAAATATGTATATTTAAAAGACTGTGGCTTTGTAGTAGATATTTCTCAGTTGGGTCTATATCAAAACCAATAAAAACTTTAAAATTATTTCTTTTGTTGCACCTTGTTAGGACGAATATTTGAACATCAAATAAATTTAAATTATAACCACGCTGTTAAAAGTAATTACTTTTTTACTAGCTATTACCCGCGACCTTGCCTACATGGTCAATTTTAATGAAATAAATGAAGTCCAATCTATATGATCTATACCTATACTAATTAAAAAAACTGTAACGAGTAAATTCTGTACATTAAATATATTTTGAAATTTTGCATGCAGGGAGGCTTTGTTATCGATAAAGAGACCAAAACAATTTATTTTCAAGTTCCTGGAACTACGTTCGTGAACTTCCTGTACAATGTTCCTGGAACTACTGGACGGACCAGTGGCAGAGTACATGGACGAGCTCTCACTGGACGCACTTAATCGGATATGGTATTAACTGGATGGAGCTCCTGCTCATTCAGTTGAGCCTGCAACAGCGCGATTAAGTGAAATATTTGGACAACAGTAGATAGGGCACTTCGGACCTTCTTGTTGACCAGCAAGGTCGCTAGGTCTAACGCATTTGGATTTTTTGTGTTACATTTAAATAGACATATACGCCACGGATGTTGAGTCGGTTGAAGATTTAAAAAATATCGGTAGCATTCCAGCAATTAAAAAAATATGGCTAGTGACGGAGATCTTCTTACATGAGTGAGAACTAAAATCTAAAGACATTACAATTTATACGTTCGGATTGGCGGTTAAGAATTTATAGATTCAATCGTCTTGATCGGCAAAAGAGTGTGTGTTAAGTTAGTTATTTTTAATGTGATTTGTAATAATTAAAATAGTGATTAGGTATTTACGAAATCTCCATTGATGGTGGTGAAAGACTTCACGACGGTGACTGTTGCCGCTCTTAGGTGAGCCACCGATGTTTAGATAGGCAGTTCTGTTTTATTCCCCTATTTCTGTGCTATTTAGTTTGTTTGAAAAAAAAAATTATAATAAGATGCTGGGCGTTTTTATAAATATTTATATACATCTTAACTACATTATTAATGTACGAGGAGCAGCTGAAATTTTTTTACATTTTAAAACAAAAAAAGTGAAAATAAAATTCTAGAAGATCGGCGAATTAAGCCGTGGCAGATAGCTGAAGCTATTGACATCAGTAAGGAACAAATCAGCGACATTTTGCATAATCACATGAAAAAGGTGTGTGTGAAAGTGGTTGTTGCGAAAAAGAGACGCAAACTAGCGAACGGAATCCTGTTTTTGCAAGACAACGCGCCCGTCCACACTGCGCGAATCGCAAGGCGTGCACGCGCTGAGACAGAATTCGAAGAAATTAACCACCCATCCTACAGTCAAGACCTGGCAGGCTCCTAGCGATTATTTCCTCTTTTCAAATTTGAAAAAAACACCTCCAAGGACGGAAATTTTCCAGCGTTATTGAAATGAAGGAGGCCGTAAACAAACATTTTGAAGAGAAACACGGCGAATATTTTTTGACCGGGATAAAAGCACTTTATGGCAAAAGTAAGAAGTGTATTTAAATACAGGGAGATTACATTGAAAAATAGATTTTTCATACATTTCTACCACTACTTTTAATACCTTAGGCTCAAAACTTCTTAGCCGCCCCTGGTATATCTTAAAAATAATATTTCCGGAGATAAGCGCATCATAAAAACAATGGATATATATTAAGCTATAGACGAACACTGTTTCAAACCCTTAACGAGTTTGTTCAACATGCACCGAGTACGTGCCTCCAACTTTATTTCATTCATTAACAAACAGAAAAATCTAAACGAAACGTTTCCATACACAGTATAATTAAAGTTTTAAATATTTCACCTGTAGCGTCGTGAATAAATTCACAACTCCACTTTAGTGCAAATATGTTGAGTCAAATATTAGTTTAGTGTTTCATGTGGAATAACGTCAATTATATGTGAATTATACGACTGCAATGTTTATTTCAATTTGTTGGTGAAATTTTGTTTTGTTAATTATCTCTATATTTTTAAGAAACGGATTAGATTAGTCTCATCTCAACCCATCACGGGCCACTATTGATCTGAATGAATGAAAAGGGTCTCTTCTCTGAATTAGAAGGTTAAGGCCATAGTCCACCACGCTGGCCAAGTGTGGATAGGCAGACTTCACACACCTTTGAGTTTTGCAAACTCCCCGGCATGCATGTTTCCTCACGATGTTTTCCTTCATCGTTATAGCGAGTGACATTTAAAAGCTTAAAACGCACATAACTCCGAAATTCAGAAGTGCGCGCCCCGGGATTTGTGGAAATGATCATTACCCATTTCATGCCAATCGGATTGGGTACTACTATTGCATCTCCACCCGTTCGCTTTAAGTCAGCATAGTAGAATAACTACAGTTTAATCCTCCTCACGCCTCCGCAGCATGTGGAAAGACTCGTGCTCAGCGTGTCATCAACGGGTGATACCGTTAGATACTTTGATAAGAGTGGAATTGTAAGGCAGGAGCAGCTAACCGTAGCCATATGCCATAGCGGTGCGGCCCACAAAAATCCCAATTATACGATGCAACTCGACATTTCTTGTAACTTCCGACGACACATGAAATGTGGCCGCACCAATATCCTTATAACATTTGTAGCCATCATATAAGAAAAGGCCAACCCGTGTTCTAAGCAAGAACTAACTCACTAATCACTCTTGTGTATTTGATTTTGTCACATGAGTACTATCTATGCAATGTTCAGTAGTAGTATAAGCGAAGGAGCACTGCTATAATCACATTAAACTCACTTAAACACAATTCAGACAGTTATTGTAACTGTTGGTTACAAATTTTGCATCCTTAATATATGTAGTATACGTGTCTGTTACGCTTCCACGCCTAAGCTAATTGACCAATTTTGATGAAAATTACAACAAAGACAAACTAGAACTTGGGAAAGGTTACATTTTATCGCGAAAAAACGGGTCGAAATAGAGAATGATTTGTATATGGAAGTTCGACAATGTCAAGTATAAACCATATTTTTTTGAAAAATAACCGTTTGGGGATGAAATCTTCACGTAGACGTAGTCGAGGATAAAAGGTTAGAAGAATTGTTTAACATACCGAGAGCCAATTTACGTGTTTCACTGACCAAAATCGCCACTTTTCATCAGGTGGGATCGATGCCAAGCATTAACTTATTCTAAGTAAAAAAAAATGCATATTATTATTAAGCTAAACTGAACAATATAACAATCTGAACTTGGCCAGCTCGCTGGACTGTTGGTTTGTGGTTGTTGTTACTTGATACCATGATGTTCCCATGTTGTGGGATTGGAGAACCCAGCCCACCAGCGGGACAGTTATGGGTTGTAATGATTATGATGTAATCGTATACAAGTAAATTTAACACGCAGGATCCAATTCAATTCAAAAACTCGTACGCCGATTATACCTCGGCCACAATTCGAAAGGAAAGTATACCATACAAACTTGTTGACTTATATGTCAGAATTCATTTTGGGATCGTGGCCGAGGTATAGCAATATCCCAACCTTACTAGAGCAAGTTGGTGGCTTACTTGAGACTTCAAGTATTAGTGGCCCACTACTGAGTGGCCCCCTACTGAGTGGCCCACCACTGAGTGCAAATCTCTCGCCATAACCGAGGAAGCTTATAGCATAATACACCACACTACTCAAATACGAATTGATGATGGGTGGAGGGGATTGGAGAATTTAGGTTCAATAAGCAGCATCATACAGGATTTACAAATGTAACTTCGAATGTGTTTAATGGATGTCCATTAAACAATTTTATGTTTAATCCTAAGTGCAGAACAACAAAAATGCACATTAAAAATTAAGTAATATTTCAGGCTATATTTTTATAACACAGCGTTCCTAGAAAGCAATTTAGATTAAAATACATAATTTATTTCCGACTTTAAAACGTTCTTATATTGTCTTTTACACCGCTGTACCGTGCGGACTTAATAAAACAGTGAAATGAAAAATTACTATCTGAAAAACTTATTTCGCTGCGGGCTATGTGAAAACAAAGGAAAAACGACAGATAAACGAAACCAAAAACCTCAAACGAATATCCTGATGCAAGCAAATAACCCAAACTCTTTTATTTGCAGATCTCGGTTAGTCCATAAAAAACTGTATTGGTTTTAGCAAACGGAAGGAACAAGTCAAACATTAATCGAATGTAACGGTTTTCAGCCATATTTATCTACATAACTATTGAAAATTTTTAAAAAATATACGTCAAAGCGTCCATAGCTCGGCGGCTGATTTCGGTTGTAAGTGAACGAAAAAGTCAAGCAACAGCGGGCGCAATCGGCGGAAGGATGGGAGAGCGCTAGCGGCAAAAAAAATTTTGAACGCTTCCAAGCTTCGGAGGGCGTGTCA
>DWJZ01000191.1:0-39285 GCA_018249125.1 Asbolis capucinus
TTTATCAGTTGTCTGATCACCATAGTACAAGCTAACGCTTAGTTTGGGATCAAATGGCCGTGTGTGAGTTGTCCAAAAATATTTATATATTATATAATGTGTAATGTTTACTGTAATATTTTTATTATTGAAGACCTATAGCCTAGCTATAAACACTGCCTATAAATTTAAGCTTATATTTCTTGGGTTGATATTTGTGCGACAAATAAGTATTCTATTTTATATTTACTAGTATTCGTTCATGTTTTATGTGACTTACCTCTTATATGTTACTTACGCTTACCTCTTATATGTGACTTACGCTTGTAGATTTGCGGTATGTATCGCTTGGAAATGTTTGGTCAAGTGGTAAAGATGGAAAAATGGGTGACCGGTGGAATTTTATGAGCTGTACCATGCAACAACTCATCTAATATATCATTTGATCGCCACCGTAGTTCAGCAGGTACTATGATCCATGTAACTGGGTCAAAATATCATCAGCCATATAAATATCAGTGAGTACCAGTAACCTAGCAAAATGTATACAGTCCACAATGAGGCGAGCTTAATATCATCGATAAGACCGGTAGCGTAAGTTAAGTGACGTGACAAATGTGTAACTTGGTACAGAAACCCATCGCGAAACGCAGGTATTGGTCGCGGGACCAACTGTTTGATGATTATTGGTGAAGTGGAAGAAGAAAATATTGCCGCAGCCAGGTCAGTGATTCCCAAATTCCCATCCATTATTTTCAGTGTCCTTGTCAGCTTAAAAAGTTGCGATATTTAAGCTGTTAACCAATCACTGCCAACTTATTTTGGTGTAGGGTCGTGTAGTATGCTCTAAGCTTCCATAGTTATAAGGTGATACACTTGTAATACACTTTTTGTTAACATGAATAGGTAAAATAAATAACAATTTATATATTTAGGGGATAGCCCTGTGACGCATTTTAACATTGGCTTTAACCAAATGATGGCCCACTACTTAGCATGGGTCTCTGTTCGTGCTGAGGAAGAGCATATCCCACCTTTGCTGGCTGCTTGGATACGTATTGGGGAGGGATTAGTGGCCAACCCAAGTTTCTGAAGTTCTCATGCATTCCGAAGGCCTCCGATGTGGCTTAACGCTTGCTATCTAACAATAATAACCGGAACCGAGGGCTTTACGTAACCTCCGAATTACGGAAGCGCCCATGGAATATTTGCCGCTAGCTCTCTCCCATCCTCCTGCCGACTGCGCCCACTGTTAACTTTTTCGATCACCTACAATCGGACCAAGCCCTCGAGCTATGAATTGCTCAATGACCTGTGATTCATAGATTGTTCTATTAATTAACTATAAAAGTATCAGTTTTTGATAAAATCAAATTAACTCCACGGTGCAACAAACATTTTTATACTACGTCTAAATAGACGTAACCAAATGGTTACCGTTGGACTAGTGGGATTCGTGCCAGTTCAAAACAAATCAATACAATACCAACGTCAGAGAATTCGTAACAGCGCTCTTTTACGAAAATATACTTATAGTGAAAGCTTTTTGACGGCTAATGTCTATTAACCTTTATATTCGCTATGAATGCTCATAGCATAGAAAAATTCAAAACAAGCTCCCTTTTTCGTTGCTGAATAATGAACGAAGTAGTCCTGGAAGTCTCTGGGCTCTGGACCACCCAGTACAATCCCAACGTGGGGCATGATCTGCTTGGCTACCGACCACTCTCCTTGTTGTGGCAACCGTGAAATGTCACGTGTTTCGGTCGCAGTGTTGGAGAGCCAATTATCGTCTTCTTTCTTCCCATCATTCAGTCATCTTCCTTCGCATTTTTCTCCTGTCCTATACTGAAGTGATGTGTTGCTGCTGTGTCTGGTATCTGTGTGGTGGTGTGTCTGTACCCACGGATACTTCACCGATGCACTTCTTCTTTTTTTTCTGTCTTCACCGCTCGCGCGGTTCTAGTACTTTCTGCCTGATTGGCAACCAACGTAGCAAATACACTAACTATATATCGCTTCACAACGGCTGGTAGAAGAAGAATGAGAAGGATGTTAAGAGAAGGGGAGAGGAAAGAAGGGATTCTGAAGCATCCAGCCTGAACTACTGAACTAAATAAATTATAGATAACAAAAAAATAACAAGGTTTATTAAAATATTTAACAATACAAGCTTTAATTATAGATTCCTAATGCAAAGAAAGACATAAGATTTCACTTCCGTATGTGCGCCGTTAAAGAGTTCTCTTGTCTAGAGCCAATCCTGAGCATAGCAGTAGATCACTCTTATCATAAGAATGCATTCCTGTCATCGGAACTGCTGCAGTATGCAAAAATTCAGCTCGGTATTATAAGAGGAAGTGGGTCTAAAAGAAGATGCAAGATTTGACCCCGTAACAAACGAATATTGTACATACAAAACAACACTGCAAGTTAAATAAAAGCTTGTGATAAATTCTTGTATTGGTGCCTAAAATATGTGAGTCTTTCGTTGTTTACATATAGGAAAGCAAAAATGGCCACCTAATGAATTATGAGGTTGGTAATAATTCTGGTAAACCACATACAATATTGCACACACAATTTGTCGATTGGTCTCGTTCCTCGTCGGCTGGCCGACCGCAGTTTGGCGGATGGTTATTCTATTTGTTACATCGTTTACGGCTATCTTTACCGGTTTTACTAGGACACCATAAAATAAAAATCATTTATTTATATATCTACCTTCTTAATATTAATAATAATCGCGTAGTGTATGGAATATACCACTTGGGTAATGTGCTTTATTATTGTGGAGAAAATACGGTTAAAGAGACTTCTTAGATGATAAGAGAATTATTTTAATATAGGATCTATCATAATATATATTTTGTTAAACAAAATTATTGGGTCTTGTTGTTAAAATTGAAATTGTAAATATATACATCTCTTAATTTATTACGTACATACATATATCATTAATTAGTACGAAGGGGTTTTACAAATTCTTGAAATAATTTGAAATTTAAAAGGTTTTATTACTGGGTCAGCTGAAACTTTTGGCAGTTTCTTCTACTAATCATATTTAAAACTTAATTTGATTTGTAAACCAAGGGCATAATAAGCGGCTTGTATAACTAGAAATATCTTATTATGATCAGATAAAATAATAGATATTACAATACTTTTATTATTCCACACTCGTTCTTACTATTTTAAGGTAATACAATAAATATTTCCACGAATGAAGATGTATATTTATTGAACTATCAATTCAGACTTCAATGGTGCTGTAACTTATTCTGTGAATCAAAGTAACATCGCAACATTTTATTCCTATTTTGTTGCGCTTTTATTTTATAGTTATTGATCAATATATTATATTTCTTACACGACGTAAAATTTATGCGATAAAACAATAAACCGATCAGTTTTTGAAAATATTCACATTTATCGAATGACCCAAATACTGCAGGTTGGCGGTCAGCCAAAATATGTTATCATTCAACTATGAAGTGAAATAGTCGTGTCCAATTTTCGCTTTTTAATTATTTTCCTCTTGAGTTTGATATTTGGAGGCTCACCAGGCCACAGTCAGCCCTAGTTCGTTTAATTCGACAATACCTTGACATATTTTACGAATAATCATTCCTAATTTAAATTTCAAATCCCTTTATTTCCCTTTTCCCGTTATTCTCCGCCCGCGGCTTCGCCCGCGTAGTAGGTACGTCGATAAAAATAGCCCCTGTTATTCCAGAGTATTGCAGACTCTAATCTACATACATATATTTGTGTTAAATTTCATTACGATCAGTTTAATATTTTTTTGCGTGAAAGAGCAACAAACATACATTCATCCAGCCTCACAAACGTTCACATAATATTAGTAGGATACAATAGTATGTTTTGCTTAGAGTATTATATTAAGAACAATAGCCACAGTTCTAGTTAAAAAAGACGTAATTCAGTGAGCCGGTTGGGCGAATAATCCAATGAGTGAGACGTGCGAAAAAATTACATCGATTAAATGTAATTTAAAAATAATTTAATCGATCGAATCGATTAACCCCCTTTGCTAAATTACATCATTTCAAAAGGGTGTGAAATTCAAGTTCATAGGTTTTACTACATAGTATATTAGTTGACCTAATAACATCGTGTTAAATAAAAGCTTGTAAAAAACGCCAATTAAAAGAACGTTTTAATAGTTTTCCGAGGCTTTGTTTGGTTTTTCAATGGCGTTTACTTGATAATAGATACTAAAAACGTTTTTGTTTTCGCTTTCCTGCTCTTTTATTGTCAGTAAAAATATTTCATATACGACATTTTATTGCTGCAGTACACAGGGATTCGATTGTTAAATTTTCATACTCGCAGTGAATTTAAAATGAACGCAAAATAAATTTACCGATGTCATCAATTCGTGGATTGTGTTAAAAACGGTAATTTCGTGGACTTCTGTTTAAGAGTCGTTGTGAGGCATTCAGGAATAATGATTTATTAATGAATAATTAAGATTTTCCAAAACATAATGTTGTGAAGGCTTGGTTTTGCGCAAGAAATTGCCAAATTTTTAATAATCGCCAGTCATAATTAATCTCGTGTCAAGCTACACATATGTATGTATTATAATTATTAATTCGTATTATACATACCTGTTTAATTTCTCTGACTCTAGTGTTTGTAGTTTTTTATATCCTTAAAGTTATACTTTCTCTTTAGTTCTTGTCAGCATTGCTCGTCATTGCAGTTACAAAACTTTTGGGCCCTTTAAAACAATTTAACGTTGTACTGATTAACTACGACTTCGTTAATAAAACAATAACCTAAATATCATTAAAAGTTTAATGAGGTTATTGCGACGAGATGGCTCAACAAATACGAACTCGATTTAAAAGTTTGTACTCCTTCAGACAATGAATAGTCGAAGTTTGCATAAAAATGTCCCTCTTAAAACGGCTGACGAAACCTAAAGTTTTCCCAATGAATAAAATTTGTTTACAACAGTTTTGCTGCAAGTGACGGGTAATTTTCAATAAATAATGATACACTGAAATGTTAATTTCACATTAATTTAAGGTTTTACGTTGTAGTATTACAAAACGAAATTGAAAACTTGCTTTTTGCAAAAATGGAATCAACTTTCGAGCTTTTATTTTTCAGGTTTAATTCGACAATCAAAAATGAAACGATGGCCTACTGTACACAAAACGATAAAATTCCATAATTCGTACTGTTATGCATATTTACAGCAAACCATTGCTTTATTAAAACAACTAAAGTTAAACTACGTGAGTGTTGAGATTTAAATATGTCATTAATTTCGAGACGTAATCACTAAATAAAAAGTGGTTTTATTTGATTGTTTAATGAACATGCAATTATTTTAAACGAACTATTTAACGATACCTACTACTCTGTTTAAAATATCTTTTAAGATCTTATTCTATTATTTGTATATCACGTGTAATATATATTTTTTATTTATTGTATTTATCAATTTAAGTCGGTCATCTTGGCCCATAACATGCATATCATACAGACTTACGTACATTTTACTGCTATCTTGTACTACGGGTCTCGCGGACGGTCGGAAGAACAAATGCGGCGGATAATACTTCTGATATTTCGCCGGAACACTAACGAACTACATTCTAAATGACAACTAACATGGTCCGCGATAAAAACAAACGATTTCCGTTGAACCCATTCAGAACTAGTCAGGGGGGAGAGCATAACGTTTATATGTCGTGATGTAGCGACGTAGAAAATCCTGAAAAGAAAGTGGCGTGAAATTGAAAAATAAACGCTTCTAGTAAATAAGAAATAGTACGTAAAAGTCGATCGTAAATACAGCAATCGTCTCAAACCAAGAGATAAACTGTTAAGAGCGCGCGAGGTATTTTTTAATTTTCAATTGAAAAGTTTTTCCTCGTCGTTTGGGTCATTGTCAATTTATTTCTACCTTATAAACATTTCAGCCGTGTTGGCTTTTATTAGCAATCTCTTTCTGTAGGCCTTTTCTCTCGATTGACCATTTCGTTTATTGTATACAATTGGTTTACATTGATTCTGTGCGCGTTCATTTAGAGCTGGTGATTCAATAGGAAAGTTATTTAGGTGTAACAATGCGTATATTGTTTTCATTATTATTTGTTTTGGTAACATATAACAATTTTAATTGTAAAGCGTTCTTTTGCCAAAAAGTATGAACGGAATTATATATATTAATAAAATTTCGCCGTCCGCCAGTTACAGAGCTTCACATTTTTAAAAGTAGTAGCCACTAAAATATTGAACGGAATGTATTACCGTGATAGGGTTTATAAGAGATAACATATATACACAGATATCATTATTTTTTAATTAGTACAGATATTTGCATTAATTATATAACTTAGGTGACTTCCTAAGTTATCAGATGGTGAAAAGTTCTCATTCTATACAATTTTAGAAAAATATCTGAATAGATATTGGTATATTAATACTTAAAAGTAATGTAAAAGTAAATGATTTTGTAGTCTAAGATGTAAAGATAATCAAGAGTAATGTAAAAGCGAAAGAAGATATAGTCAAAGGCATATTAATGTTCAAAGGTGACGTGAAAGCAAAGGATGACCAGTTAAAGGTGTATGTATAAGTCTTAACAAGCGATGTATAATAGAAAAATTAAAAACAGTGGAAAAGCAAAATAAGGCACAGTCAATGGTGTATTGATTGTTACAAGCATGTTAAATACAATCAAATCTGTGAATAATATAAATGAAATAAGTGATTCTATTCGTTTGTAAGTGGCACTGATACCTTTATACTAACTTGATGTAATATAAAAATCGACACCAAGTAAATAAAATACTCTGAGTACGTCAAACGAGGTAATGTTGTCAAGTTTCCATCATTGAAGGCCATGGCTAATCTAGGCTTTCCCTTTTACGCTACGTGAACTATTTATGGTTAAATATATTTGTTATTTTTACAATTTCAATGTTTGATACCAAAATATAATTTTGTGTTTACCTATTAGTCATATCAAGCCGGCCTAGAATACTGACCCCATTTCCGTGCCAGCAGAGCTGGGTGTCGTATAAGAAGCAACAGAAATCAGTTGCTTGGTGGTTGATTACTTTGATTGTAAAGTTAATATTGTAATTTTTGTAAAGTAAACCTGGCTAGCTGTCATCTTTACGATGCTTGATGTGTAACTGGATGGAGCTTAAGAGTAAATATTTGTCTTTTTTTCCTTTGTCTTTGTGTCTGTTATTTCTGTTTATTTCTGATGGTGCTGCTGATAGATACCATAGATCTCAAAAATGTATAACAAATGTATAGCGTAACTACAATTCCGAACAGCATTTTTGGAGAATTCTATGTTTTCAATGATATTTAAAGCAAATAAATTCCTTCACTAAATTTATGTAGTTTATCGCAATGTTTTTTGGGTAAAAGGAATAGCGTGGACCGTGAAATGTGTATCGCAAGCTCCATTGGTTAGTACCGTCATGTTGCATGTTTTAGGAAGTTCAATCTTGGACCTGCGCCAGGTGGTGCGGTGTGAAGGCGAGAACCTAGATATAACTATTAGATAGAAACTTAGGTAGTGCTATGTTTTTTACAGGAGTATAATCTAAAGTTATGTAACGCATTTCAAAAGATTTTTGTTAACACGCTATTCTCTGGAAGTATCGGTCAAATTTAAAAAATCTTTTTCTATATGCCAGTGAGATTCACAAGGAAGGTTATACGCCAGTTGAGCTCTGCTCGTCAAAAAAGGGCTTATGGGTAAGACACCAGGCGCAGTGTCAGATAAATATTTGTTCTCGGCTTTTTGTATTAATTATGTCACCAGTGTATACCACAATGTGTACCACAGTGTACCACACCAATGTACCACAAAAGAATGTATCTTTCCGTTTTTACATAAGTTAGAATAACATACAGCAAGTTAAGCAAAGTTTACTATTTCTGAAACATTAGCGAACGTAATGTTACTGTTATAAATAAATATAATAATAAGTCTTCTTCCAACTCAGACTACCATCAGTAATCAAGCAAAGTGTTGGTAAACAGCACAAATTGGTTGCAACAGAAGCTAAGTAAACACTCAAACAATACGCCAGTGAATATTTATTTTCAACTGTCAGAACGAGAATATTTTTAAACAACTGTATTTAAGAGTTAATGTAATTTACGGAGAAAAATTTTAAAGTAACTGCGTCAGTGATATAATCTTTTTCAGTATAATTTAATGAGCAAAGGAAGGAAAAGATTTCTCTTGTTGGCTCTGCTTGTGGATTTGATGGTAGTTAATGATTGTTGACTGTTGTGGTTGTTGCCTATTGGTTGCTGTGCGGTCTTCGTCATCTAGGGAAATCGCCAACATATAACGATCAACTAGGAACAGATGAACCAATAAAACAGTTTTTAAACCCCCAATCCCGGCTAGATTAATAGGAGTCGTATAGTGGCTGCCTCAACCAAGAGGGTGGCGTCATGTGGTCTTCGTCAAGAGGCCTTAGTGGTCGATCACTGACTAGTCTTCTCCTGAAGCCAGTGTCCAGAAAGATGGTGCAGTTGTGTCGTGAATAGATCACACACCCCGACTTCAGTTTCCAGTCAGAAGGCGAATTGGTATTCTTTTATAGTGTTAAGAGGAAATACTTGCGTGGGAAAGCAAATGTAAGAAACGAGCAGCTCAACCTACTGACTGATTATCGAAGCTGAAACCCCAACACCTGTAATAGTAGCTGTGTTTACTAAAGATAAAATATTTCTTTTATTCTTCCACGATGGTTTTAAGTGCTGTATATAGTATATCAAGGTAAATGTTCACACATAAATTTATTTGCAAACAACTCAAGAAAAACGGTTTTGCACAATATTATTTTTTCATTAACTGTTCGCAATTTTTTCATGTTTACATTACTTATTTCTTCCTTTAAGGGTCGACGTATTGGGAACATATTTATTTATTGTAAAAACTCCGGCAGCCTTGTATGACAAGAACATTACATTTGTTACCGTTTCGTTTTTTGAATAGTACAATTTGTCAGACTTCTAATAAATACAGTAGTAGCTCTTCTCCTTTCGGCCATGGATTTGGTATCGCTGATGCTTAACATCTGGTTCGTCTATTCGTCCATAAAAGTTGAATAATATTAATGTTCTGCATTAAAACTGTATCAACGTTTTATCCCAACATCTTAGACGTCATGGTCACTTTCTATCAGGTGGGAACGATATCAAGATTATTCTAGGTAAAAAAAGTCATTGTAGTTGTAATAGGAATAGAATGCAGTGCAGTTCGTACAGCTTTATCCTTATTCTTTATGGAGTGTAGACAATGTAGTATAATACAATATGGTGTGTATAAAATATGTTTTTTATATACGCGTATAAACTATTCAGACGTAGAACATCCTTGGCTGCTGAGCTGAAGATTACAAAAGGAAGAAATATTAAAAGAGAAAAAATTAAATCTATATATTTTGTGCATTACACACAATAAACATTAGCAGTGACCGTGTTACCATGAATGCATAGTGCATATTGACGTAGAGAGTCCTTATTATTTTCCGTGGTCGACATATAGGAGACCTGCCTCCCCGCTTCCTCGTTACGTTACTTATTTGAATTTAATTAATACAAACTCTCACAACATAACTCCTAACTTCTCCGCTGAGCTCACAATTTTAGGGACAGATGGTTTAATCCACCACGTGCAAACCCAGAGTGGATTGATGAACGTCATACATTTTGATAACTTTAAGGGAATTTAGGCGTCCGTGTGTCACGTTTTGCTGTATCGAAGCAAGTGTTAATTAATTTGTAGTACGCACACATTCCAGCTCAGTTCCCCTCCTGTTTGGGAGGCCAACGTTTTACTAGGCTACTACTTATTTGTTTAACCAATACGGCATACATTAGTTAATTAAAGAATGTCACAAAATTAAATGTATTGCTCATATCGATGACGGGCAACAGTAACGGTAAGAGTAACGCCCTTACTGTTTTCAGTCGTCGGTATGTAACCGACATAATTGCAGACATACATATTTGTATTCCGTCCATTTGTTCACAAATAAATCAAACGCATTCAGGGTTTAAATCTAGGAGCCTATTGACAGATTATCAATTTTATCATTAAAAAAAACCACCGCCTCCGACAGGTAATACATTTAATTTTTTACTGTCAACGTAGTCGTTAAAGATAATTCAAAAACTAACCGTCAGATATGGCCCAAAATTACATGCAATTATCCGAAAAGTATTAGCTTTTGGACAAAAACAAAATTGTAGAAATACCATTACCCAATATAAAGTTAATAATAAATATTAAGAAACACAAGATAAAACTCAAAAACCACACGTCAGATGTCGCTTAAACTGTCAAATATTAACTTTGAAATAAAAAAGTATTATCAAAATCGATCTACCCATTCAAGAGGTACGCGGTAAAAAAGAAAAATAAAAATATTAAAAAGAACAATAACTCCAAAACTACTTATCAGAGGTCGCTTAAACAAAAAATTGGACAACATCGCAAGCACAATCCAAAAAAAATAATTCAAAATCGGTCTACTTAGTAATATATATATATATATGTACATATATATTACTGAGTATATATATATATATATATATATTACTGAGCAGACTGATTTTGAAATTTTATAGAATACATACGAATTAAGTACCTCCTCCTTTTTTTAAGTCGATAAAAACGAAAGGGGTCGACTAGAATCTATGTAAATAATCATAGAAGCTCCCCATATCTGACATAACCTAATCATTCTTCAGAAACACCTACACCCATATATGTGTCCATGTATGTATGTCTAATGTGAACCAAAAAATAACTTCTTATACCTGGAAAGTTATGCCTTAAACCTTGTAGCATTATGAATGAAATCTGTTCCCTAAGGATAGGTGCTATATCCCTTAATTTGATAAGTAAACATACCTTTCTAATCGTCCTAAGTGACTATGGAATTATGTAAATCTTCATTATTATCCTTGAGCAATGAATTAGTTAATCTCTTAGGATTAAAATAAAATGTCCATTCTATTTTCGCACAACTTTGAAATTAGAAAATTAGATTAAGTATTGAAAGTTACTTCGGAAATATAATTAACTTTTATTTTAAGTCCCAGATTCTAAAGATGTTTTATTTATAAACGATTATATTCTCGTGTCTGTGCATCAGGCGTGTGTCGTGGCAATACTCATATACATATGTACTATGTATGTCATAACCCACGAAAAACATATATTTGTTACATAAATTCCTGCCCTAGTCAGGAATCGAACTTGGGACACCTTGCTTCGTAGGCAAATGTACTATCGACTAGGCTACTGATTTGATATTTGTAGGCTACGGATAAAGGCTTAGGTATAAAAATCACTATAACTAGAAAGTATTTAGATGGGGCAGTATAGCGGGGAAGTGATATGAAATGTTCAGGTTTTTTTATTATTATTTTTCTTCGATCCTAGGTGATCGGAAATGTTAAGCAACTGCCGGGGTGGTCGGTTGGAGAATGGGGACCGATAGGAGTAAAAATTTTATGGACGCTTCCGAGGAAATACAATTTACATCATTCGGGTAATAGTGTCTCAGAGGTAAAAAATATTTATCCAGAATTTTTGCAATTAGGATATATATTGATACCTGTTTTTATTTTTACCGTCTGTCACAATTGTCATCCTTAACATGGGTTGACTGGAGCGAACGCCACTAGGCATTAAGTCCAATCTTTGTAAAAAACTTAAGGTTTTTATATAAATAAATGAATGAATCTTCTTCTTCTTAGGGTGCCATCCGCTCACGCAGTTTGGCAATCACGTTGGTAACTTGTACCTTTGATACAGCAATTCTGAACAGCGACCGGTGCTCATTTTGAACCATTGGCGTATATTCTTTAGCCACGATGTTCTTCTTCGCCCTACACTTCTCTTGCTTTGGATCTTCCCTTGGATAAAATTACCTGAGATACTATCTCATACTTGGGACTTCGCATAATATGTCCGAGATATTCAAGCTTTCTAAATAATTGCATAAATGTGCCTAAGGACTTATGATGGCATAAAAACTTCCGACACTTGGCTTGGCCATAAACCCTTCCCCTAATTCGCATTTAGTAAGCTCTAAGCCTCCTCATTATGAAGAGAGACCCGTGTTTAGTAGTAAGCCAGTAATGGCTTTTAGTCCGTAAAATTATAATTTTGAATCTAATATGTAAGGCATAAAGTTGATTATCATTTGCTTCGGTGAAAGACAACATCGTGAGGGGTTTCTAGCTCCTAATAGTTGTCCATAAAGATCTTAAAAGAGCAGAAAGTCGACCAATTCGAATTTGGCCAACGTGGTGGCCTATAGCCTGTACTCCTCACCTTGTGAATGTGACAATTATGGGTTGCAATGATGATGACATGGATACCTAAGAATAATACGGTTTTGTTATTATCAAAGTCGACCTCTAAGCTATCTTGTCTAAGCGACATTTTCGACGTCGTACTCTAGGAGTTTGACCCGAATACTTTGCTCGTAGGTAGGTGCGTCACGTAGGGTTCGTAATTTCACGTGCTACGAGTCATCTATACTTCAATTTTCTTTCACTAAATAACCTTGTTGGCTTATTATTATAACTGTAATTTGTTTTGGACGAAAAGCAGATAAATGGAGAAATATGTTGAGTCTTCCATCGTACTAATTTCATTTTTAATTTTAAAAACTAAAAAGCGTATTGCCATTCATTTATCATAATAGAAAGGAGAGCATAAGGCGAAAGGTGCTCATGAGTATACATATATTTTATGAAAACGATACCTTCACTACGTAATTACAAATTCTAAGCTAACACCCTTTTTCTATGAGTCTTACTTCCTAAATACTTTAGGGACAGTTAAAAATCATTGTTATAGATATTAGAAAACATTCATAATGTTTTATTGGTAGGTACTAGTAACCGGACAATGTAAATTTTACATTAGTTACAAAATAATTTTGACTCTAAGCACTACAAGAATATTTTGAGTTCCATGAAACGAGTAGTTATTTATGAATTGAAACACAAAAGTGTAATTACAAAAATGCCTCATGACATGATATTTTTCGCTATACAGCGTAGAAAATCTCAACTACTCATCTTTTTCCATCTATTTGTGTTAATTAAAACATGACAGCATACCACGCGCCACCCGGCATCCCGAAGCAAAAGCTTTGAACAAACAATAAATTGTATGGTGGCGTTGGCGACGGAATCGAGTGCATTGAAGCGCGGAAACATTGTTTTATTTCCACGTCACATGCAGAAGTAGCGATGGATTATGCTTTATCAGTTCACTCGACAAAATATCGATTTTAATTCATTGCGGCACTACACCTCACTGATTTGTCATAGATACGGTGTTCATGAACATGTAAACTTTAGTTAGCGCAAATTAAAGTGTATCCTTTTGCTCCAAATAGGAATATAAAGTATGTGCACGTGAACGGGGTCTAGAAACTTCCGAACTTTGGAAAGTTTCAAACTTGTCCCTCAAGCGAGTTTGTAACAGAAATAGCATTCCCGAGTAGCCATTTTGCATTTTCTTTATTGAAAACTGTTGCCAAGAAGAACATAATTGATAGATTAAAAGGAACAAGTACGAGTAGTTTGAAATTCTGTACGTGGATACATTTTGTTTACAGTTTTTCTTTAATATTTTGAGGTTTGTAATATTGATAATAATAATAAATAAGCAGTGACAGTCTAATCTTTTAAATTTTGCTCTCATGGGAGTTCTTATATTTTAAGCTTCCACGAACCTCTAATTTTCTTTAATCATTTACTTCGGTGAAGGAAATCAACGCGAGGAAACATCTACTTACTTACTACACTACTAAGAATTGTGTGACGTATACCACTGTACACTTGGCCAGTTGGCTTTGATCTCTGATAAGATGACAGAGAATGGAAGACATTAATCTAGGTTTAGTTAATTTTTAGGGTTCCGTAGAAAATTCTGAATCATTCTAGTTTCGCCATGTCTGTACGTCCGTGCTTTATCAGAGAGACATTTAGAAAGCTGTGATTGGACGTGAATACACATATTTAGGTTGGGTTGGCCACTAAACCCTTCACCAATCCGCATTGGAGCAGCGTGGTGGAGTATGCTCTAGGCCTCCTCAGTATGAGGAGAGATCCGTACTCAGTAGTGGGCCATTGATGGGTTGAAGCCATACATATGTATTTAACACGGGATGAAAGTAGTAGAATAAAAGCTTTAATTTTAATTTAAGGATATCTACTGGTAGAATTGGCACAATATTTTTTTCTTCGAATACACAGTCTTATGAGTTATATGTAGTTTATATAGATTAAAATTCGTTGGTTAGGTCTTTTAAAATCACAATTTTTGATAAATAGACTCGTATAGGAAATATTATACGTTAAGCGGCTTTTTTACAGTGTAATGTATACCCACGTGAAAGTCTAATTAGTAGGCTTCAGAAATCTAATCTAATTTATTGAATTTTAAAATATTTATTTTAAACAGGTGGAGGTCGAGTTAGCATGTTATTACGTCACGATCCGTAATACCTGTGACCTGATTTGTACTTGGGTGTATTTTGTGGCCATATGACACACCGCTACAAGTAATTGTTGTCGCATAGTATTTTAACCTTTTTGGGACTTAATTTAATATTGTAACAGCAGTGGATTTGGGATAGGAAAGGAACAAGGCCGGCCGAATCTATGCAACAAAATGTTCACCTTACTTTTTTAAATTATTTATTCATTCATGTACACGTATACAATTTGTTATACGAGATTTTGTACAAAGGTACTTTTGCATATACGAGTATAACAGTAAAAATTGCAGTCTACAATGATTTAAGCTTAAAATCACGTAAGTATAATGTAATTTCATGGACAAAGATGGACAAAGACGAGGATAAATGTAAGAAACGATTGTAGAAGGGTTCCTCCGCGAAGCCTTTAAAAGGATCAAAGAAATCGTATAAAGCACGCGTAAATTGCGTTGAATTCCCTTTCAGCGGCGACCGGCAACACTATTTCATTCACGTGCCACGGGGATTATTGATGCATGATCCTCTTGCGGCCGCTTTCTGTAATTTATTTGCCTTTAATGTATTATAAAAATATGTTTATTTGATTGTATTTTACATCGGTCATGTATGATCATATCGGTCATCTAATTTATTTATATTTAATAAGATAGCGCGTGACTACGAAACCACCTGATGGTAAGTGGCGACATGGTCTTTGATGGTAAAACGCACTAAATTAATACAAGCCTATTCACTCTTGACTTGAAGTCATTTACCTTATAATCAAACGGAAATACTTGCGATTAAGCGTTGTTAATATAATTAACTACTAACCCTTGATGAAATAGGCATAGTACATTTTGAAGAACTACTTTACAAACTGTTCGAGATAAACAGACTTCGTCTTAGGAAAACTTACTCGGTTATACTTTTAAACAAAAAGCAAACAACAGGTTAGGCAGTACATAAATAAGATATTAGATAGAATATAAATAGTGAGTAAAATAATGATAATAAATACGGTGACGTAATTTTTTGAGATATACTGACTTGAGAAGCACTGGATAAATAAGTTCTCCAAATCACTTTCCTTGTCTTGTTTGTTTCTTGCATTTGGCTTGGCATTCATTTAACACTATATTGGTTTTTATTACTTATATGTTTTATAGATATAGTACGACCACACACACACTTACGACCACAAACACTCACGACCACACACGACTGATACGCCAGATACAGTTTTAAATTCAACCCGTATGAAACATGTTAGTAAAATTCTTACCTTTTTTACAAGCTTTTATTTAACTTGCAGTGTATGTATTTGTTTGTTACGGGTCAAATTTTTCAAGCTTAATTAGATCCACTTCCTCTTACACTACGGAGCTGTAATTTTGTATAAACCTTCCGTCCTCATGACAATCGATTTTTTTGATAAGCATGATCTTACTACGTTTAGATTGGTTCCAGACAAAGGAACTCCTTAACTGTTAACAATGCAATTATGGCATTTTGTGTATTTCTTTGTGTTAGGGATCTATAATTAAAGCTTGAATTTTAAAATATTCAAATAAACCGTATTTTAAATATTTGTAGCTATAATTGGTCACAGAATCACAAAGGTATACCACATTTCAAGTACATACTACATATGTAGTATTTCTTTTAGAGTTCTAGACAATACTGTGAAAGACAACGAAATTTTAATAAGCTTCGTTTCCATTCCTGTGGCATGTAGCCGTGAAAAACAAAATAATGCAATATCGATACTAAACCTAGCAGAGCTCCATTCTTTTGTTGAACGTTCAAATAAAATGCTAACTCCAGTGCAGTGGTCGACCCAGCTTTGACCAGAACTTTCATATAAAACAGAACCTATTGTTCGTTTCGCTTATTAAAATTTACTTTCACTCAAAACATGGGTACGGATATAATTATTTTCTGAGTGATTATAAATAATGGTGCCGTGAAAATGATGACTGGAACGGTTTTACCGTCAGTAATGAGGGTTAACCTTTGATTTAGCTGCAATGAAACCTGAATTGACAGTTTAATCTTTTCCGTAAATTTTTTGATGTTCGATTTTTTTACAACAAACGTACAAAATGCACTTTGATAATTAGTTCGACCAGTATCTAAGAACCTATTACAACAAAGAGTGATCCTTTAAATACATATATTCTCAGTTAACACAAATTTAAGGACCACAAAATGCAAATGTTATTGTTGTAGGTAAAGATCAAACTAAGAAATTTTATGTTCGAAAGTACTTTTTACTGTCAACAACTATTACATAAACAGGAAAGATCACATTTTAAGAAGACACCCGAGTCCAACAGTGGGACAATTGTACGTTGCAATGATGATGAAACAGTCAATTTGATGAGTAATTATCGTGTTAACCCACATTTCCGCACTGCACTCATACAAAACAAACCTCAAACGTACAATTTATTGGTTGCAAAAAAGTTAGATACCATAAATTCAGATTGTGAAAAATACTAATGAAAATTTATAAGCCGTAGAGTTATGTTCATGCTTGTACCGATGCCGAAGAAATAAATGGGCCGATACTAAGAAAAAATGTGTGGTGTAGCTGCTAAATGCTTTGGCTAATTTATCTGTTTTTTTTATGAAAGTTATGTGGTGGCTCTTATATGTGTAGGGTACTAGTTTTCTCTCGCGACTTCGTCTGTGTGATGTGGTTATATAAAGCAGCTTATGACTTCTTCCAGATTACAATCTATATCTGATAAATTTCATTAAAATCAGTTCAGTATTATGATTTGATTTTTTTTTAATTAATTATATATGTATTATTATTGTGATTTAGGAAAATTTTGACTTTGTTGAGAGGATGGCTGTTTGTTAATGTTTGACCAAAAACTACTGAATCCATCTGAATGAAAATAATATAAAGTCTGTATAAGAAGTAAGTAAATGAAAAGAATAAGTTAATATAATATCTACTGGTTAAAGTGTTCATAAAACAAAATCCTATAAGGGAAGTGTAGAAATCAAATTCTGTAAAACAACTTCGTTTAAAATCGTCTCTGTTTACGTTTGAGATCGAATGGGTTAAAAATATAGCGATAGTTTGCTTTTAAAATTGCTGTCAAACATTCCGAATGGTTTTCAAATCTAAATAAAATGGTTATGTAACTTTAATTGACTTTTGTTGGAAGTATTGTTACACCACCATCTATTGTAAAACAGTGTAACTAAATTCAACAAGTAATTTGTCAGGTAAATCATGCAACCCATAACTGTCCCACTACTGGGCTCCACGGTGCAAAACTCTCAGGAGTGCAGGTTTCCCCACTATATTTTCCTTCATCGTAGCTAGTGATATTAAACTAAGAATTAGCGCCGCGCGCGGGACTACCTGTATTGCGATGCGAAAATACTAAAATAGATCGGTTATGGTCACAGTGGCCTTTGGGTTTATGACTCTTATCCATCTCGCAAAATAAATAAATATTTGTGAAAACGAAACCAAGTTTAATCCATTCTTTGACCGAAAAAACCTTCGCGTCCAATTATGTCATAGTCAATTTCAAACAACGAACAAAACGAATAATGTATTGTATGTTACAAGTTATTCTTTACATTATAACGTTACATAAAAATTAAGTCATGTTAGAGCCTTAAATCATTATTAGCCACGAGCCCGCAATTAATCAATTATATTAATATTTATCACGTACTGGTAAGCAGGTTTATTACGTGGTACGTTAGGGTACTCTATTGCAAAGTTATTCGTCATATATTATTAATTTTCGTTCCACTTGTCCTGACTGAACTTCGCCTGCAAAGTACTGTAGCACTTGAAAACGTAATTTCTTAATCCAAAAATGACGTGGATACTCTGTGTATAACTTGCTTTAGATATACATTTTTGCTGTGTATATAACTTTGTTCTAGAGCATGGGTCGGCTACCCACGGCCCGCAGGCTACTACATTGTGACTCGCGCATACCCGATTTACACGAAGCAACTTGGCGTTTCTTGTGATCCTCCTGAAGAAGACATATGAAATGTGGCCCTCACTAATATTCTTATAACATTTGTGGCCCGCACGTAAGAAAAGGTTGCCGATTCTTGGTCTAGGGTTTGAATGTTGGTCTCTCAAATGGGAGTTCCTCGGGTCAAATTGATGCACCTCTAGTTTTCAATTGTGTGCGCGTTAGAAGTTAATTATCACTTGCTTCAGTAAGTGAAGTGAAACGTCGTGCAACCTGCCACCTGAGAGTATGTCATGAAAGTCTCTAAGGAGTTTTTTATGTCACTCTGTCAATTGGAGTTCAGGCGAATCCATTATACTAATAATAAAACTGTAACGGGGTCAATTCTGTACATTAACTCTTGAAAACTTTGAGGTAGGCAGGCTTCGTTATCGATATAGAGACTAAAACATTTTTTTTGGATGTATTCTCTGTTTGTCTGTCTATTCGAGCTTCACGCAAAACCACTGGACAGATTTCGATGAAACTTGGAATAGTCGTAGTTAAAAATCCGAGAATGGTAATAGGATATGTTTATTTCCAGGAAAGGGCTTAGTTCCCACAGGATTACAGTCTAAAATTAGTATGACAACACCGAAACCGATGGACAAATTTGGATGAAATTTAGTATTTTTGTGGCTTATGTGAGGACAATGTTTATAGAATACCTTTTATTCCAGAGAAGTGCTTTGTTCCTATGAGATAATAGACTGAATTTAGTATGGCAACACTGAAACAACTGGACTACTCTTCTTCCGACGCGAAGCGAGTACAATTTCTAGAACTATATAATACAAGCAACGTACAATTCTTCTTTAGTCATAGATAACGATGAACATGATTTTCGACTTCTTATATTATGTACATACATATATTGTCGATCTTATCAATATAATATCGATCAGTTCTCTGATATGTAGGTGTACGTTAGCAACAAAATGTTAACAGGTATAATTATTCAGTGGTTAGGTTGTGAGAATGGACGGAGGGTAATTGATTAGCGGTTACATTCGGTACGGATACAAATCGATCTCCCTGACTGGGGTATACCTACGTATACCTTCAGGGTTGTACCGGATTAGGTTCAAGTAACAAGATTTAGGTACTAAAAATAACTTAATAAAAAAATATAAGGTTTTTATAGATGCTGTCAATAAAAGTTTTGGGGTTTTTATTCTCATTAGGAATTTACAAAATAAATTTACATTAAACATATATTTTGCGTTTGCTCTGCGGATTCACATGATTCGAGTTGGCTATACGCATTCGATTTTCTAGAACCTGTACCTAGAACAACTTTCAAACTTTCTTTGGCTAAAAGTCTAAGTTAATGCGCTTTGCCATTTAAGACTTCATCGCCACTTACCACAAGGTGGGATTGTAGTCAAGCAAAAAAAACTGTTGCGTATACCTGTAACATATGTCAATTCGATTTTGGCAAAGGGTAACCACTTATTATTTCGAACTAGTTTCCGCCCGCGACTTCGTCCGCGTGGTTTGCTGTGGATTGATTGATTTTTCCGAATTTCTCTCTAATTATCATCACATTTCAAATAGCTTATACAAAACCTTACAAATTATACACTTAAATCTTTCTCGGGAATTTCTCTGCCTATTGATGAAAACCGCGTAAAATCCATTCAGCATATTTGAAGTTTACCGCGAACAGGCAGACAGACGTGATGGGGAACTTTATTTTATAATATGTAGTATTTACAAAGCACAGAGTTCTTTTTAGTTCTTTTTGTCAGCCAAACCCCTTACGGAAACGATCACACAGATAGGCAGATTTACGAAGCGTGACGCTATAAATATTGTAGGGGAGTTGTAAGCATCCTCAAAGAGAAAATATTAGTATTTTTAATAAAATTACACTTAAGCGCTAGGTTTCTGGAAGTCACTTAGAAAGCACTTTGCTAAAATTTATTCCGGCATAAAATAATCAACATAGTACTCGAGATTTTAGGGGAACTGCATTCATTTGGACAGCCAGCGACCCGTGCAATGGATACAACTCAAACTTTTCTAATTTGTTACAAAATCTGTCACATAGACTGAAGATTTATTTATTTATTTAATTATATTTATATATTGATCTATTTTTATATATTTATAGAGTACAGAGCCCTTATTTGTACGATGAAACATACAATACTTCATAACTGTTGAGGAGTTCCCTTGTCTGCACCCTGTACGGGTATAATGCTGATGTTAAAAATGCGTTGTTATCAGGAAGAAACTATGAAAAATTTCAGATCCGTAGAGTAAGAGGAAGTAGGTCTAATTAAGCTTGCAAAATTTGACCCGAAAAAACTAATACACAAACCTACACTACTAATGTCTTTTGTGGACATTCGATGGCAAAATTTAACTATACGATACGATATACATATAACGATGGCAAAATATTACTAACTTTTTTTTATATTCAATTAGTGCTTGACCACAATCCTGTCTGATGGTAAGCATGTGGTCTGGGTGGTAAGGCGCACTAATTCAGCAAAAGCTTATTCACTCTTGATTTGAAGTCATTTATATTGTAATGGAACGGGAACACTGAAGCGGGTAACTTATTCCAGTCCTTCGCGGTTCGCATGATAAATGAAGACTCATAATAAGATCTTTGTCAACGCACAAATTGCCGGTGCCGCTAATAGTTTAGAGAACTTTTAAATGTGTACCCGCCATTCACGTCAACGTCATTTTCACAAAATGTCATGTCAAAGTATTGCCATAGTATATTTCGGAACTCCAACAACTAATTAAATAAAACTTGTAATCAAATTACAGTAAAAGCCTGCCTAACTTACTATGAAATGTTATTAATATTTCACGCACTAAAACGGTTAACTGTGAATCCACTAGATACAGTCTATAACTTAAAGCCAATAAAAGTGACCTATAAAGAAAGTAGTAATAACTTTCCCAGTGAGAAATAAGTTAAATGAAATAAAAATAAAACTACCCTACATATACGAGGAGCTTAGCAGAAGTTTCATTTCCAACAGACAATATCATAGAGATTGCGTTAATAAAGTTAACATTATATTAAAACTTCCTTGATAACTTTCACGTGTTACTGCCAAAACTAATTAGAAAGATATATTTAATCATCATTATCATATATACAAGTTATACATTATCAAAACGTTCATATCTCGATGGTTAGTTTCGATTATAAGCTATCGAAAAATGTAATCGACCGCGGGCAACGTCACTAGGAGAATGGGTAACCGTTAAGGCTAAAAATTTAATGAACGCTTCCGTGCTTCAGAGGGCAGGTAAATCCGTCGGTCCCGGTTGTTATCGTTATATTGCATCGTTCGTTATCGTTATCGTTAAGTTAAGTCGAAGGCCTTTGGCATAAACACGCGCGTTGCAACTAACCCCTACACCAATCTGTATTGGTCAATTATCCGTAGTATCCGTATTGGCAGCGTGGAGATATTCTCCAGGCTTCATAAGTAAAAGGAAAGATCCGTGTTCAGTAGTGGGCAATCAAGGGGTCGAAGCTAATTTCATCGTTTTTAAATTGCTTGTACGTAGGCCTATGCTATGTTAACAGTATATGTATGGTAAGTTTTTGGATATGAAATCAAATACGAACTGAAGTAATCACATACGCTTTCATTACCCAGGACGCTTGTTACAGTCTATAGATTTGGGAGCTAGAGACAAAGCACTCCACGTCTCAAGTGAATGCGATCGGCCATACGATCATGCACAATGCACTAGACACGTGTAATGTACTTGTGTCCCTACATGCTTATAGCTTGGCTTAACCGTAAAATCGACTTAGCAACTGCAGTCGCGATCATCATGATGGGTGACCGCTTGTGGCTAAAATTCCTTGAACGGTTTCGTAATTTAGAGCGCATTTTAAGACGTCGCATCAGTCTCGTTTGTTATAGTTAGTTACATTACATGAGTTTTATTTTACTATAAATAAGTTAGCGCTTAACGATCCCACCTGATGGTAAGGCAATGTACACCCCTGAACCAATTGATTGAACAGCGTAGTGAGGTATGCTCTAGGCCTCGTTAGTCACGTAGTGGATCATGAATAGGTTGAAAATCGTTAGTCAGAATTTATGTGTATCAAACTGGTCTTTAACAATCCCTTCGTAAATTAGTGGGTAACTTCTAAGAAGAGGACTTTCCCATATTACAGGAACTTAGGAGGCATACTTCAGTGTAGTTCCATCCGAGTATTGGAAGCAATTATACCTCCCTTACCTTTCCAGAAGGCCTCCAACTGAACTTTACTGATAGTAATATTAACCTTTCATTACCACTTATCCCTTCACGAACCGGTATTCAAGAAGCATCGGGGAGTATTGTTTAAGCTTTCTCAGTCACGAGGAATCACGTGGTCAGTAGTTGGCTATAAATGTTGAAGCGAATAGCTTCCTCGCTAACATTACCCGATATATAATAAGCTGGAACAGTATAATTATGCTAAATAATAGGCAATCAGTCGGTATGAAAATTTCCATAGCTTTTACTGGTAGTGTCAACTATCGATAATTCGCAATGCACCAAATTTTCAGACGATATTAATGTCAATATTGTATTGAATACCTGATTAGCAGGTGCACTGCCGTACTATGGAGAGCTATTAAATAATAACGAGCTCACAGCCATTATCGTTTTTCGGGATCCGTATTGTATGCTAGTAACTAGTTTGCCCCGCAGCCCTATTAGCAAAAAATTGCAAATAGCAAGCAAGCAGAAAAGGGTAGCACAGACTATCGCTGTGTAAGAAAAATTTGCGGGATCGCTTGCTTGCTCACTGATTTATACTGTGCACGTTTTGCAAGAAAACTAGTGACAATACTAATTACGAGTATATTCGAGTAGCATGATTGTCGCTATCAGCGACTTTACGATTTACTAGCAATTTATTGCAATATTTTCTTAATAGCTTAACGTTCGTTTGATACGTAATAGACCGTAATAGACTTGCCGGTTTGTTGTGGTTTTTTATGGTATAAGTAGGTAGCTGAGTGGATGGGCCACTTGAAGATCACATCAAGACATTAGCAGCAAGAAGAATAGCAGCAAGGCGTCGTAGGCCAGAAAGCAAGTTATGGACCTGATTCTTGACACTAACACTAATCACAAATAAGTCTATCAACTTTCCGTCTAGTTCGCTTTCTTTTATAATATGGGTACTATTTTTGTTTGACACAGATTAATTATGAGATTTCAGGGCTGTGTTAAGCTGTACTGTTTATAATATTTAATGAGTGCGGAGCTCGAACTTCTAATCGATTTGTGGGAATACAGAATAGCCGCACAATGAACGATCGAAGACCCTGAAAACTATCGACGGTATTCGCAATGCAGCAAAACGTGCAAATTAAACCTATTTCTCTATCAGGTTGAATAGGCGCGGTAAACGGTATCTAAACCAATAAGGCAATAACCAGTTCTAATTATGGATGGAAAACATGAACGGGAGTGCTCTCGATTCAAATGAATACACGGACGAGCAATTTCAACTCGTTTTATTGGTCTTAATACTCGCAATACGTTGCTAATCATGTTTGTGGTGTTAGGTTAATGCGAATAGTTTGTGTCGAAACACAAAAATTCTACTAGTATTATAAATGTGAATTTGTGAAGATGGATGATTTGTTTAGGTAAAAACTAATGGAGAGATTTGAGTCTGAAGTAAGACGAGTATATAGAGCATATATCAGTACAAGCCCATATAAGCTGCCGACAGAAACTGGTGTATATACCGGTATATATTCAAGTTTAGAACGATACCACAAGTATGAGTGAAGGGGTATCACTGCTCTATGATTTTGTATGGACATTTTGTACAATTGGAATCAAACCATTGCTCACATGCGAATGTTCAGGAGGAGATCGAAGGTGAGACAAGCTGATAGATGTCATAATTTTCATAGCTTTGCAACTACAGACTTTAAGCGATGTGTATAAGGTTTAAAATACATTTATTAATTCCTTTTTAGTACATAGAAAGAGAAGCACAATTGGGACGTATTTGATATTTTGAAGGCAATTTTTCTATGAAACAGTGTATCTATTTCTATTACTAGTGATCATAGAGTACCGTTCAGTTTTGTATCGTAGTACGCAGCTCCGCCTAATGTGATTTCACCTTTATTACGTACATCTGGAAAATACACCGAGAACCAATTCTCTTCGGCAATCAAGCTGTAAATGGCATTGGCCCCGAATTTCCCGAATGCAATAAGCCCTAATTATCGGGAGAAAGAAATGTATAGCCCTTCATTACTCGCGCCCTAAGTCCGTTAATCAGTTGAGTTGAATCTTTACTATAGAGAATTACATTTTTAAAAACGTATATTTAAAAATGACGCTGAAAGTTCTAGAACTAAGGTTTCGTCTTTCGTTAACCCTGAAAGTATTAAGTTTGATTTCCTGTAGTATACAAACATATCTTTTCTTATTCATGCAGAGAGATGTTGAAACATTAAATAAACTCCGTTAAAGAGTTTCTTTTGTTCCGGTTCTTCTGTTATTAAGACATCATTCAAAAATAGTGGTGGATTACAAAAACATTTAACGGTCGTAAGTTCTTTATGTGCACACACACATGTACATATGTATGTGTGTTTGTGTGGGTTTGATTTTATTTCCCACAGTATTTCACAAATTAAACAAGGAAAAACGGATGTATAGATTAGACCGACGGACAGATGGACAGATAAAATGGATGGAGAGCAGATGGACAGATAAACGGATGGACGTACAAACGGATGGATGAACAAACGGGTGAACGGACAAACGGATGGACACACAAACGGACGGACGGACAAACGGATGGACGGACAAACGGATGGACGGACAAACGGGTGGACGTACAAACGGATGGACGGACAATGGGTGGACGGACAAACGGATAGACGGATGAACGAATGGACTAGCAGATGGATACACAAACGAATGGACGGCCAAATAGGTAGACAACCAGATGACAGGACGGTCGGGAACCAAAGTCCTCTGAATATGGTCCCGTTGGCACCTTTTGGGTCGAAACCCTGAAAACTGTTTCATTGTATTCAACTTATTTATTCAATAATACTGTTTTCTATAGAGCGTGTGCTTATCTTTAGTTTTCCTTTTTAAATACTAAATAAATCGCACAAAGAAAAAGAAAATAAATTTTAATAACAAAAGCGCTTCATTTCACTATAAATGTTCCCGACGTGTTTCTAATTACATTTTATACAAGACTAGCTGTTCCTAGCGCGTTGTCACGCTTTAGCTAATACACCACAAATCCGGTCCATAGAATTTTGGTATCAGAACCTTTTTCAGAGATGTCTGAACAAAGATGCTTAAAATGTCAGTTCTACCATTTCAGAGTTAATGAAGGACAAACAAACAAAATCACAAACAAATGGACACACAAACAAACATAATTTTTATATACATATATAGATGTTTCACTTTAACTAAGCAAATTAATTCATCATCATATTTTCACTATTCTAAGTTTAACCTATATTTGTAATAAATTGCTCATAGACTGGTTGCTGTGAGTACTTTCATGTTTCAGATGGTTCAGAGGGGACTTAGATTACACTACTAGACTACCACTCAATTATAAAATGGCTTTTTTAGATCCATTATTATTTTAAAGACCTATCCAATGCTACCCCATACGATGGAGTAAATTAAAAAGGTGGTACAATAATACTTTTTTTCTGTATTTTATTCTACTTACGTCTCTGCTCTAGAATACGGAGGTTCGACGTATGTACATATATACATACATACATGACGTAATAAGGATTTTTTTTACTAAAATGTAACCTAAAAATGTATTTTCAGTCAGGCTGGATGTGACGGTATTGCAAAAATACTCAAGTAAATAGGTTAATAAAGAAATGGGCAGAAAATAATGAAATGGACAGTTCCGCATTAAACAATATGGTAGTTGACAGCGAGCGGAAACCCCAAGTTATTTTAACATTTTTAATTTAAATAACTTAGCTCGTTGTGTATAAAGAATATTGTAGTGTTTATTAAATAAGCTTTGTAACTTCATTCTATAATGAGGTATTTAATTACGTAAAGGTTATTAAAGGTCCAGCTTTAACTGAGTATATTGTGTTCCTCGAGATATTCCATTTATTACCAATATAATAAATACGAATATTTATGAGGTTGGATGAATGGATAGGTACCGGGGTGGATGAGTGGATGTTCTGATGGGTGGATGGGTGAATATGTGGATAGGTTGATGGATGGATGGGTGTATGGGATAATGTTTGTTACTGCTTCATGCAAAAACTACTGAACAGATCTGAATAATATAGGGATATATTATAGTCTGGAATAAAACATAGACTACTTTTAATGAACATGGGGTGGACCCAGTGACTCATACTATACGAAACACTTGTAACAAACTCGTAGAACATTTCGATTAGGATATTTTTGCCAACACATACTGTTCCGTGAATCATCGAACATGTGACTCAGCAAACCGTTACATGCGTATTCCCGACGATCCCTATCAGGAAATAGAGACGCGCTTACACCCTATGCTACAACTAAAAGCAACCACAATATTTGCCTAATTGTACCAAAGTTCTGACTTACCAAAACTGGTGGCTCGTTTTTGGGGAGATGTGTTAAAATCTATAATAGAATTTCATTAACATTTACAGAAATGTCATATCGTTAATTTAAAGCTCATGTCAAAACCATTCTTATGACGAAAGGTTATGATAAACTGGATAAATATTTTAATAATAAAAATGCTTGGTCATGAGATTTATGCATAAGTGCTACCTGTAACAGAACTGTGGGGTGGAAAAAAGAACTCCTTGGGAGTTTCTTGCCGCTTCTTCTTCCAAGACCGCTCACCGTCGGGATCTATTGAAACGATAGCCATGTTTGATTTTCGGAAAGTGTTTGTAAAAACCAACTTCGAATTAAAAATAAAAAATAAATTAGTATTTTTTGTTTTAGATGTAATATTTTAGTCAAGTTAGCATTTTATTGTTACTTTTTTCCAGTGTTTTTTTATACTATATGTTACCTCAGATTTTTTTACAGAGTGGACCGGTTTTGAAAATGTGAAAAAGCTGGCGCTTACAATTAAGTCCCATTTTAATTTTAGCGACATCTGACCAGCAGATTTGGAGTTATAACTTAATAGAATCAATTATCGGTTTGAAATTAAATTTATTTTTGAAGGAAAGTGCAATGAATGAACTGCTGACTGTATTAAATTTGTTTATAGAAAATGTTATCAAGACGGCGCTACTTATTACTTAAATATTTTCTTGTATATACATACATACGTATGTCATATGTCTTTAATAGGTTATATGAAACCTCTATATGCAACCTAAATCAATTTTAAATGGAATGGAATTAACGACGTCATCGTTATCACGGTATTTTTCGCACACGGACACAGGGAAATCTGTTAGACGAGTAGAAGTTAGTTTAACTTTCTCGGCTTCATACTTCATACTTTTGACTTTTGACCACGTGAAATTTTCATGACGGAGCAAGTTAAAATATGACATCGAAAATTGCAAATATGCAAAATTCCAACACGAAAATGCTTGAGTGTGCGTTCCGCTGACATAGCGCAAAGAACTGTGAATTTTCGCATGGAACCGAACAAAATCACGCTTACCGTACAGCGGCGGTACTGAAGTACTAAATTGTCCACTACTAACTAACAAATACACGGGAACAAAAGTGGAATGTACTTGAAACCGTAATATGGACTTCACTATTGACCTTTTGGTAGGGGTATGCGGGAACCGATGTGTTAAGAACCTTGTGGTTTTCAAGTCATGCTCTCATACGAAGCTCTCGTACGTCGTTAGGGAATTGGGTATTTTCGAATCACGTATATCGTTTTAAAGCGCCTATATAAACGTAAAGACAGTTTTTTCATAATTTTTTGATTATACGTATTTCGCAGCGTAGTAAAATCTTAAAATATACGCTTGTTACATTTTGTAGTAAAAAATCTTTATGGTACGTGCGGGACAACGTTGACTATCCCTACAATTGGGTCAAAATACGTACTTACTTATAGGACAAGTAGTATTCATGAACAATGACTTTATACCTCTTTCTACGAATATTAAGCGGGCAGAAAAGGATGAAATTTGTAACAGTTAAAGTTTAGGAGGAGGTTTAAAAGGTTTAAAAGGAGGAGTGCGGAAAACGTATTGTTTATTTAATAATTTATTGATTTCATATTGAAACATTAAATAAACCGTCAAGCACTTATGCATTTGATACACATTTTCATTTGTCAATTTCAGTACTGCCGAGGAAAAATTTATATACTGAATTACGGTTGAATTATACGATCTCGAGTAATAGTAAAACGTTAATTTACATATATGTATGTATATCCATACGTTTCGTAATAGTGCCACACATGTGTGACTGCTTAATCTGTCGCGAGGGAAATAAAATCCCGTCATGAAATTTTATGAGTCCTTTTTCCTTCCTTTTCCTTCATATTAATTGTTCATCTCCTCTTTCTAACTATCAATAGACAATAATTATAGTCCAAAAGATATTTTTATAATTGCCACGTACATTTTATGTAATGTTTTTGACTTTCATAACTGATAGTAGCAGATAACAGACCGACATCGAAACAGGTGAGACTAAAAAAAAGTCAAAAATACTATTTTAATACAAATATAAACTAGTTTTCTCCCGCGAGCTTCTTCTCTTCAACCCCCTTTGTTTAGCCTTTGCTTTTCCTTAAGCTCTAGTGCTTCTGTACCAAGTTTCATCAAAATCGATTCAATATTTTAGACGTGAAAAGCTAACAGATAGACAAACAGAGTTATTGCACGCATTTATAATATTAGAAATTCGTGCAAAGCTTAAAATTTTGTTAGGTTATAATAGGATTCCTTAACATAACGTGAACTTTTAAACTCTTACCACGCAACTTCTACCAAAAGAGCGAATACGAGATGGATTACGTATATTCCGGAATATTCCATAACTTTTATATGAATAAATAATTGTATATTTTAGCGTCTCATTAAATTTACATACAGGATCGACAAAGTAAGTCCTGCTCAACTCATCCTGGTCTTGATTTTATCATTTTTCAAATTAAATATATATTGCAATATTACGAACATATAATATAATAAGAATATATATTTTAAACTCATTGTGGACTATATTATGCTATGTTACGGGTACTCACGATGTATGTTTTTCGCGCCGATATTTGAATCCATGGATCCATGTAACAAGGTCGAAATATTGGCGCGAAAAACATATACAATAATGAGTAGCCGTAACATAGCCTAATAATAAGAAAATATACATATTTATAAGTAACAATAATAAATTATTATATATTTGACAATATATGTATATATTTTTACGTGAAATCATACTTGGCCAATTTAATTTAACAATTAAAGTGGTGATAATTTCTGTGTTCCTAACACATGTTAAAAATTTAAAAAGTCCTATTTGTTTGGCACACTATTCGATGCAAATTCGAACTGAAATTTTAAGTTTTTTTTTCCATAAAAAATGCTAATTTCAACGACATAAAAATCCAGATCGAATTTGCACCTAGTATAGTAAATAGAGTGAGGTGAAGTTAAATTAGTTTTGAGACGCCCCGTTTTCAGGGACACACTTTTTTAAAATTTCCCCTTCAATCAACAAGGAACTAGATACCGATCAGCGACAAAAATGTGTCTCGACAAATTACAACCTACATGAAATTGCTATTGTGTTTGGTACGCTTCAAACACAGTCAATATAAACGAGCAACTATAATTAAAACAGTTGAAGATACCTATGAGAGCTCATTAATATTAATAGTCATTACAGCTCTACAGAAATAAAGGTTAAAAAAAGGAAGTACATTCGCCCCTTCTAAGTGTATGTATGTGAAACTTTCTTGACCTTTCCCTGATATTTGCATCGTTATGATGTGAGCTATGGAAATGAATAGTGCATTAAGTTGAGTGGCATTAAGTATCATCCTAAAATGTCACTGTCATTCGCATTATCTTTTTCAGTAAATGTTTTAATTATTTTGTTTCAAAAGCCACTGTTATACCCCAAATAATATTTGCTGGATTTTCACATGCTATGGTTTGATGAGCCCCTTCTAACTTCAAACCAAACATTTAAATCACATTAAACTTGGAAGTTAGGGCACTTTTGGACCAAGGAATCGTTTGCATGGAAAATGGTCTGATTATCTTTCTTTGTTTCTGTCTGTCCATCTCTCTGTCTGTCCATTTGTCTATACCACGTGAGCGTCGTCGCATGAAAAAACTAGTAATTAAAAATACTATTCCAGGATACCCACTGAAACAGTTTCTAAACAATAAAGATTGTTCAGTATACAATACGGCGACATTGACTGATTGCGGGAGGATGAAAACTCCTCTATCCTCGCAACACTGCAATTCTTGAATATTCTTGAAGATTTTAAATTATTTCTCAATAAAAGCAAACAAAACTTGAATGTACATTGAAATATTAACTTTGCAACCAAGAAGAAGAAGTGATTTATTACTTATAGGTAACCCTATAAAAACACCATTGCTTTTGCAACTGAAGTTACTGAATTCCGTTATTATAATATATGTAATTATGGCTCTGGAAATAACAAATTATCGCAGTGTATCGCCTTAGTAATATGTATGTTTATTTTGTTTCCTCTTCTTTAATTAATGACATTTTTAAATAAATTTTCGCTTGCAAAAACGTTTTTTTAAAAACACGAATCATATATTCGTTTTACGTTTTTATACGTGCTACTTTGCGTTTAATGTAAGAATATTCTATACGTTCTAACGATTATTGCACGAACGACATTATTCGATATCCGTACAAATTTTTAGTAGCTCGTTTTGTCGTGAAAGACGTGTTTTTTATATGTAGACTAGAAATTGCCGTCGCTTTGCTTCGGAAGAAGAGTTATCCAACCCGACCAATCCACGGTTGCAGCTTTCTAGGATAAAAAGTATCCTATACCCATCTTGCTTACATAAGCTACAAACATGCTAAATTTCATCTAAATTGGTCCATTGGTTTCGCAGATACCATACAAATTTTAACCTGTTATCCTGCTGGAACAAAGCCATCTCCTGGGATAAAACCTATCCTATAACCATTCTGGGGTTTAAAATTTCGATTATGCCAAGTATCATCTAAATCTGAACTTCATCTAAATGAAGCTCGAACAGACAGACAGGCAAATAAATCCAAAAAAAATGTTTTGGTCCATATCAATAACAAAGCTTCCCTGCACCAAAATTTCCTTAAAACACTTAATATGCAGAATTGACTCTGTTACAGTTTCATTATTAGTATAGACAGTTGATGGTGTGGAGATAGGCTACTTCTCATCAACATTAGTACCACCGTCGGAGCCGTGCGCGAACCCTTGTTTGAATATTTAAAAGAAATACAGAAAATCATAACTTGTTTGGAATATTTAAAAGAAATACAGAAAATCATATCTTGTTTGGAATATTTAAAAGAAATACAGAAAATCATAACTTGTTTGGAATATTTAAAAAAATACAGAAAATTATATATGTTTGGAATATTTAAAAGAAATACAGAAAATCATATCTTGTTTGAAATATTTAAAAAAATACAGAAGATCATATCTTGTTTGGAATATTTAAATGCATACAGAAAATCATATCTTGTTTGGAATATTTAAAAGAAATACAGAAAATCATATCTTGATTGGAATATTTAAAAAAATACCGAAAATCATATCTTGTTTGGAATATTTAAAAGAAATACAGAAAATCATATCTTGTTTGGAATATTTAAAAAAATACAGAAAATCATATATGTTTGGAATATTTAAAAGAAATACAGAAAATCATATCTTGTTTGGAATATTAAAAAAAATACAGAAGATCATATTTTATTTGGAATACTTACATAGAAGAAATACAGAAAAATTTATTTTATGACAGAATTTAAAAATAGTGCAGATAGTGCATTTAATAAAGAACGGCCTTAAAACGGTTTTCCAGTATTATTTACTGTGTTCCCGGTGTTAACGATTCCTGTTCCAACAATTCGGTCCATTCCCTCCGCAGCCGCGACCGGTGAACGCTATTTTTCTTCATTCCACCATCCTATTCACATTTATCTTTCTGCCGTTCCCTTTTTATTGCTCACGATGGCACTGGGGAATTTTAAAACTATTTCTTATATAGCGAAACTGAGCTAGATGTATACTGCTATGTAACTTGTGATAAATGTTTGCTCTATTGAAAGACAGACCACGCATACTTATAATCAGAAATATATGTATTTAGTGTCCAAGGGTTTCGAATCGAAACCTGCAACCGGCTGAATGATTAAGGAAGTTATAGGTCCTCGGTGTGTTTCTGGACCGGGGCAGCATTTATGCAGTTGAAGAATGTTTGTTTGCGGGTTATCTGTCTTATTTTCATTGTACGTGCCACGCGCTATGTAAATTTTTATCATAAATGCGAAAGTTTGTGAGAATGGATGCTTGTACTAAACCGATCTGTATGAAATTTGGCACAACGATAGATTGTCTGTAACACAAGCACATTTTTATCATTGTACCCACCAAGTGGGCGAAGCCGCGATCGGAGACTAGTATATTTTACTAACAATTTTTTTCAACTTTTACTAAACTCGTAAATACGAAGAACGTTAAAATAGTGCAAATAATACTCATATGAGGGTCAGTTTCTCCATAAATCATCGCCTAGCGACCCAAATCAAACTTCCTGATGCGGCATTATCAATATTTACTTCATTGAACCGGACCGTAATATGTCTATCACTGCTATGTTAAATGTTCCCATTATATAAGTTTTTATTAGCGACCGATAGACCTTGGACTGTTTGTATTGGTATTTTGCGTGTATTTGACTTACAATGCTGACCAGGGCAGGCCAGGATGTGTTAGGAGATGACAGCAGCTGCTTGATTATAATGTGATTCGTCTGCTATTGTCGTTGGCTATTTTACAAGAAGAGGAATACAAATCCAGCATAGATCTATTATTTTTTATGGATTTTCATAAAAGTTTGTAAAAGACACCATATTTGGTTTTTAAATAATAGACCAAAAAACTATGTTACGATTTTAAAATCGTCGGAACAGTGTGCTTAGAAAATAATATTCTCTATAGAAATACATTTCATATAAATTGCGATACGGCCTTTAGTTCTAGATACACATGCAATAGAATTGACGTTTCCACACCAAAGGGCTGAACCGACTTGTAATGAGTCACGAGACACGTCGCGTCTGGACAATGAACGCGTCAGACTATGTCAGCTTGCAGGCGTCATTAATGACAACGCGTTCTGTGTAAACGTCATTAATGATCTCGTTGCGTATGTTGTCATTAATGACATCTAGAATTGCAGCGAGTGTTGTTACATGCGGAATTAAATGGAAATAAATTCTGTTTATGCTGGTTAAATTAAATGAAATGTAAACTCAATAAATTTGTATCATCTCGCTTGGATATACTATCCCTACACTATATTATAAGTGCGGTAGAAATTCTGTTTGTTACGCTTTTACGCCTGAACCAAAGAAACAATTTTGAATAAAATTGTTATAGGGGTTGACCAAAACTTCAGAAAGAATATATGCTATATAATTTCATCCATCCATCCACCAGCCATTCAACGTTCACTGTTGGACATAGGTCTTCCCCAGTTTCCGCCTCTGACCGGTCCTGAGCGTATTGAATCCAGCGGATACCCGCTGTCTTTTATAGGTCGTCAGTCCACCTAGTCAGAGGATGCCTTGTGCATAGCACTTTTTATTTATGTACTTGTTAAAAAAAATTACCTTTTTCAGAACGTTAATCTGTGCGGATGTAATTCATATACGCATTTAATATAATGCGTATAATGGTTCGGAACTCCAAAAATAAGGATAGCCAGACCATAATAAATTAACGTATTACATTCTTGAATTGGTTACCAGTTACAGCCATTGTTGTTTGACAGAGCTCCCACGCAAGTTAAAAATATATGTTCGCCAAGCAATAACACTTTTTGCGGGTATTGGTATTGTTCACTTCACCGCCCACGTATTTTAGCACGTGATTTATGGTTACCAGCTTACACCACAGACATGTTTGAATGCCACGTAATAAAATACCTATTATTTATTATTGGATTCAACTTATTAATGGGACTACTGAGCATGCTCTACGCTGCTCCAGTGCGGATTGATGAAGGGGTTAAATAACCCAAGTGACGGAGTTTTATAGTTTTCGAAGGACTCCGACTAGCTTAACGATTGCTTCTTAATGCTAACAATCGGGAGCTACGGTTTTGGTGCTCAAGAAATTTTCATCATGCAGTCATCGGCATTAAGCCATGGTTAATTATTTTTTTAATTTTGCATAGACAATATTGTATTGTACATTAGATGGCGGTTTTAGTAGGTTTTTAGTTTGATAGGTTTTGAGTTTTCTACTTTGATAGGAATTTTTATGAGGTTTCTGGTTGTTGTTTAATTTCTTTGTTTATATTATTAAAGTTTAATAATATTTCAATGATTTCATGTATTTATTGAGCAATCCCGAATAGTTTTTAATTTATTCCCGTAATGCAAACCAGTATTCAAGTTAGCTGCAGCATAGGAGCTGCAGCATAGGAGCTGCATGTCTTTAACTGTATACGAAATCTGTTTACCAGCTATCTATGTGATGATCCCAGTATTTATTTTACTGTTGCAGTACTGACAGCCATTTGTTATTGTGTAATTACACAACAGTTCCAGCACGAGTTAGTGATGAGGTCGTTACGACAGATAAACTTCATTATTTCATTAATTTATATAAACAAGTTTCCATATACGGTAGTATAATTGTTTGGTAAAAGTGTCGCCATTATCTTCGTTGCAACCCATAATGATCCCACTATTGGGCTCGAGTCTTTCACAATGTGAGTGGTACAGGGCATAATCCACCATGCTGCCTGAGTGCGGATTGGTGAACTTCACATCCTCTTTGAGAACTTTATGAAGAACCCGGTTACCCCACGATGCTTCTTCTTCACCAACCTTAATCCACTTCTGATACGCATATAACTTCGAAATTAGAGGAGAGCGCAGCAGGATTTGAACCCTGGACTTTGTATATTTGTATGATGTTTGTTACGGGTCAAATCTTGCAAGCTTAATTAGACCCAGTTACTCCCATACCACAGAGCTGAAATTTAGCATAAGTCTTCCATCCTAATGACAACGAATTTTAATGATAAGCATGTTCTGATACTATGTGCAGGATTGGCTCCAGACAAGGGAACTCCTCGTCGGTTATCAATACAGTTACGATTTTTTTTGTTTCTTTGTATTAAGTAAAGCATGTGTTTTGAAATATTTTTAAGCAATCTTGTTTCTATGTCCATTCGTTTTAAAAGGTCAGTGCTACAAACTGTAATTTACCGTGAGCTATATTAATTAATGTTGAAATAAATGATGGATTAATATTATGTATGGTATGTTAATAATGTGTTTATTTTGTACTACAAACTGCCCTTGTTTCTAAAGAACTCGATTCTGAAGAATCAGTTACCAGATAAAACTATTGTGAAAACAGTAATTGTAGGGAATACACGGAAAAATGATAACGCTTCTTGTCGAAGCTAATGAGATGGCCGACTGACTGCCGGTCACATACGCAGCATATTACAATAAAATGTACAGTATTAATATTGGTAACTACATTATAGCAAAAATTAAAAAAAATATCCTTACTATATTTGGTAGGTAGGTACACTACCTCGCCCTACCCTACATCAGTGCCTGATGGGAAAACCATAGCAAATACATATATGGAACGCGTGCGTCGCCTACAGTAACATACATGGTATCGCGGATTTATCTGTAGATATTGATGTTCTGTAGTACACCACTTTGCTCTATTGTCAATAAATTCCGCAGCGTACGTGATATAAGGATTTTTTCGGTATTTATTTCACACGTTAGGTTTCATTATGGAAGTTTTGCTCCGATTTGCCCGATCCAGACCCGTAAATGTTTTTTTCAAATCGGCCCACTAATTTCGGAGCCCTTCATACATACAAACAATATTTTTTTCCTTTTTATATTTGTACAAAACTATTGATGTGTAGTTTGTAGGCTTTCCTTTTCTATTCAGCGCCACGTACCATTGGAGTCCCCTGGGGTTCCTCGTGTCCTTTAAAGACGGTAATCACTTAAAATCAAATAACCTGATAGGATTTTCTTCAGCCCTTCAGGATAAAAACAAAAAATTGTCTTTTATGTAGCTCTCTACATTAATTAAGTCATTATGTCAGGTTAAATATCAGCGCCATCTAGATTTAATACAGGATTTTAAAGAATTTTTCCATCTATGAATTTTTTATTTGGCTCTGCTAGTCCTTCGTACCTATATCTCTTAAACGTCTAAAGAAAGTCATGAGCATTAACTAGTAATAGATAAAATAAAAAAAGATGTCTTTTTTTTACTTTTTAGTATTTTTTTTTACTTTAATTTTTTTTACTTATTAGTAAGTTAAATCATCTATTATTTGTATCAGGAAAAAGTGTGATAGTTAAATTACTAATTATGATAAAAATGTGATGTTTCGTTAATTTTATAAGCCTACGGCATTAGCTCGATTGATTTCTTCAACTTGCGGTGGTCATTCGATGAGAAAATAGGTCAACACTTTCTTGTTTAGAAAATCTTTGAAATCTCAAATGCCTTTAGTTAGAAGCAATCTGGCTCTATTATAACTTTCAATGCATAAAATTCTAATAGCTAAAATTATCTCAGAACCATGTTAAAGTATTTATAAAGTTATAATACGTAGAATGATGTTCTTACAACCGATTTGTCGGTTTTTTTGTGCCCTCCGAAGCACGGAAGCGTTCATGAACTTTTTGCCATTAGCAGTACACCGTTCGCTCCAATACTTTACAATACTTCCGGGTCTTTTCAGTGATTGAGAAGGTTAAGGCTATAGTCCACCACGCTGGCCAAATGCGGATTGGCAGACTTCACATACCTTTGAGTTCTTGCAAACTCCCCGGCATGCAGGTTTCCTCATGATATTTTCCTTCACCGTTATAGCGAGTGACATTTAAATGCTTAAAACGCACATAACTCGGAAAAGTCACATGTACGCGCCCTGGAATTCGAACCCGGACCCCCCTGCGTAGAAGGCCGAATTCGTAAGCACTAGGCTATCACCGCTATAATAATAGTAATACATAAATTGTGTGGAATAATGTACTGCAATTCCTGAATCTTTCCTGGATGAGTACAAGTCACACTTGGCTGATTTTCAGTAATCTGTCAGCCGCGTCACCGAGTGCAGTAATTAAATGGCGCCATGCTCTCGTCAGTTTTATGGCTCGTCACGACAGCTGAGCATGAACAACGTCGAATTTACTTTTATGTACTACATGTGCCCTTTGGTGGAATATTCGTAATGTTTCAACTTTTCTCGTTTTTCCCTGTTTTGGTGAATGAGGGATGGTTTATGGCCTTTTTAATGTTATAAATCATAATTTTTATGATTGAATTTGTGGTATAATTTTTAAAGCCGATGACTGATAAGTATTGTCTATCGAGACTTTAGATCTTATCAAAGAATTCATTTAAATACATATATACATACATATGTGTTTTGTATATTGTTATTAAATTTATAACTCAAGTAGGGACTTTATATTGTAAAATTTTGACTTTTGTTAAGTAAGCGTTTGGTTCCTAAGACGAAATAAATAGTTTTCATTTCATTTCAAAGTTTTAAGTTCTGGAAATTTACATTACTACTTAGGTGTTCGTTTACGTAAAACTTTGTTGAATTTGGCCGCAAGATGTTTTCAAATGCAAAATTCTTAAAAGATATATAACCTTAGGTTTTACTTACATATATGGGACAGCTTACGACTGAGAGAAGAAGTGTCTGATCAGTCAATTCTTAAGTTGTTCATAATGGAGGGTAATGATAAAAGTTATGACTTTTTTGTATGCAGGTAGCATGTGGGTACCTTTCTATTTTGTTCGTGTCTTACCTGACCTCGACCTAGACTGCGAAATGAGTTACCCTTAGGACGTTCATATGCATATGAGAGAAAAACAGAGAATGAAATGAAATGTATTTATTTCGTTTTAGTAACCAATAGCTCACTTAGCGAAAGTCTAAAATTAAAAATAAAAATCCTATACCAAGCTAAGTACAAAAACAAAACATTTTTAAGAAAATTATATAAAAAAAATATTACATTTTACGACTCTATGTATTAGTAGTTCGTTGTCTTTATTATTATAAAATTTTAACACGAATGCGGTTTATATGTATTTAACGAACGTAATCGAAATAGATTGCATCATCTGTCATAATTCTGAAAGTGTTAGCTTATGAATCAAAGGAACTGAAGCATTTACTGCAGGGCGTAAGGGAAAGAGCTTCAAATGTATATCATGTAACTACCAGACACCTTTTTCATTGAATTTGAATTCTTCATTCTTAATTTAAATTTGAGTAACGCATCTATAGTTGTCAGATGAGTGACTCTTGTTAGTTTTTGTTTTTTAGACAACTCACACACGGCGATCTGACCCTAAACTAAGCGTTAGGTTGTGCTATGGTGTACAGATAACTGATAAACATACATAAATACTTTTTAATACATATTTAGATAGATATTTCTATTACACACCCAGATACACAGAACAAACATTCCTGCTCATCACAGAAAAGTTTGACCTGGGTGGG
>DWJZ01000192.1:0-39282 GCA_018249125.1 Asbolis capucinus
AGGTTCTCAATTCAGTACTTTACGTTTCCCGTAATCGATACAAGATGGCGTTACGAGTCATTACTAAACTGTGTTACGTTCAAGTATAGTACGGCACTGCCGTCATATATATATATAATCATAAATACAAATATTTTTGGACAACTCACACTCGGCCTTCTCACTCTAAACTAACCGTAAGCTTGTACTGTGGTGATCAGAAAACTGATAAACATATGTACATATATTTCTGGTCATAACAGAAAAGTTTGCCCTGGGTGGGGATCGAACCCACGACCTTCGGTGTGGCGGTCAGGTAAACTAACCACTCGACCAACCTTTTTAAATTGAATTATGGTTGAATTTCAATGAAAAAAATGATTTTAATATATAGCTGTAAGTAGTATCTGTAAATGTGAGTTGAAAAAAGAACTCCTTGCGAGTTTCTTGCCGCTTCTCCTTTCAAGACCACCCATTGTAGGTATATGTAGAAGCGATGGCGTAGTTTGATTTTCGAAAGGTGTTTGTAAAAACCAATCTATTAACATATATATGTATAAAAAAACAATGAAGTATATTTGTATCTCCTTTATAGACTCTGAAATCGGCGATAGAGCACTGATGTCTTTAACAACTATGTTCAAAATTCTCTGGAAAAGGTTTTGGTACCAAAATTATATCGATTAGACACATGGTCGATGAGTTGATGCGGAGCAACGCTCGCCAGGTACAGCTAGTTTGTAATAAAATTTCATTTTATAATTATTTAAATGAATTTATAAGTATTATCTATAAGGAATTAGGAACTACTGCCCAGTATATTAAGAATAAAACAGCTTTATAAATCATGAGCAGGTACTTGAATAAATTATAATATATCAATAACTGACATCGTCTGTGTAACCGTCCTATTATTTACTACGTAATAATATAATGCAACTGTATTAATCAAACTTTGCAAAACTCTTGAGTTTGTGGTGGCGACATGACAATAAATGCAGGATGGGGATTCAGTTGGCGGTGGTTCGATTCCCGGACACGGTATGTTTCCTTATTAATTTAAATGCGAAAGTAACACTTTTTGTCTGTTACGCTGACACCTAAGCTACTGAAACGATTTTGATGAAACTTGATACTGATGTAGATAGGACTTGAGGAAGGCTACTTTTTTGCAAAAAATGGCTCGAGGGATGTCAATTAGGGGACGAAATATCTGCATTATCGAAGATTCAAACATAACACTTTATTTACATGGGGAGTGATGTGAGAAGGAATGATAAGGGGGCTGAAAGGAGGTTGAAGGAGGGTTGGGGGGCGGGCGTTTGAGGAGAAACGAAGAGAGGAGGTGTAACAATTTGAGTTTGTCACAGTTGCTTAATTATGTATGTATGGATTATTAAATATTATTAAGTATGTATGTATGGATGTCTATTATTCTTTCACGAAAAAACTACTTGACGGATTTTGATAACACTTTACATTAATATAGGTTTGCATTAATATATATCAATCTTTGGTGTCTGGATTATGACGTGTGCTTTTCACATTGGGAAAGGAGAGCTGAACTTAGCCGGATCTTGAGACAGATGTATTTTCTGTTATCGTTCACGCCAAACATTAGTTTCTAGATCTTTATATAGCATATGCCACTCAGTGATGACGTAGCATTCTAGAGGTGGAAGAATTTTTGAAATCCGATCAGTACTTTCTGAGTTTATTCATTACAAACACACAAAAATACAAATCTTTTCTCTTTATTATTAGTATGAATAGCTCACAAACTAACAGAAGCAAAATTGCATGCAATTATTTATTGCCTATAGAATAAAGAAAGAATCTTTAAAATCGGTACACCCACTCAAAAGTTATGCGGTAAAACAAAACGACAATATTAAAACAAAAAATAACTCCAAAAGTGCTCATCAGATGTCGCTTAAAGTCCATCACATCGATTTCGATCAAAAAAAATATCAAAATCGATCCGCTCAGTAAAAAGTTCTGAGGTAAGACATACATATATGTAAAAAAATAAGCAAAAATATCTGAAAACACTTTTATTACGAAGCCCTAATACGGAGAGACATAGAATTTCATAACCATATTGGTTAAGGAATTCCCTTGACTGCAGCCAATCCTGAGCATAGGAACAGATCGTACTTATCAGTACAAAATATCAGCTGCGTAGTGTAAGAGAATATGGATCTAATTAAGCTTGCGAGATTTGACCTCTACCACACAAATATACTAACATACAAACATACACTGCAAGTTTAATAAAAGCTTATAATTAAAATTATGATTTTTTGTTACAGATAAAATGCCAGAATGGATATTAACGTCATCCTGCGAACATTACTGATCCTTGTCTGTATTAGTCACGTACATACACAATATTATGGTAAGAGATACATTTTTAACTAATTGTGTATTTTAGCAAATAAATAAATATATATGTTTGTCGTAGTGCTGGGTAGTGGTCAAAATGCTGCCCTATGTGAATTACTTGCGAATATATGACACGGTTTTTAAGGCCTTCGGTATCAACTCTATCACTGTACCAAATTTCATCAAAATCGGCTCAGTGGTTTAGGCGTGAAAGCGTAACAGACAGACAGTCTTTCATTTCCTATTATGTGTCTTAATACAAAGTTCGCAGTCTTCGCATCTCGGTGCAAATTTAACAACAAACCGTTGCCTAGCAACCTGTGACAAACAGAAGAATCAAACTTTTTGTTGTTTCATCGGTTGTTAACTCTTTTATACATTACATTTTTAACTACTTGTAAATCATGCTATTTGTTTGGTGACAAATGTGACCAGTGTTTTAAAACGAAAATCAATTAATTATAAAAGTATAAAACAAAATACTTCAGTAGGTTGAAAGTTTGTTAACTCCTTCATGAAATTAAGAATGTCAGAGTATGAATTTGTGAATGATGTTGTGTGTTGTAAATTATTTTGTGTGACTGGTGTGACTACATTTGTTTATTGGAACAAATATAAACTACAAATAATTAATTAAAATCAATACTAAGCTTAAGCTAATTTTCACAATTATATTGAATAGTTTAGTAGATAATACCTCATTTATGTAAGCTGGTGAAAACCCTACAAAACATATTTTATGCTTTGTTTTATAGTCTTGTGGTTACCTGACTACTATACCAGAGGTCGTGGATTCGATTCCCATCCAAGTCAAACTTTTCTATGATGAACAGGAATGTTTGTTCTGTGTCTGGGTGTGTAATGGAAATATCTATTTAAGTATATATTTAAAAGTATATATGTATGTTTATCAGTTGTCTGATCACCATAGCACAAGCTGAAGTTTAGTTTGGGTTCAGATGCCAGTGTGTGAGTTGTCCAAAGATATTTATTTACTTATTTATTAACCAAGCACGCTAAAAGTTTACGTTTACAATTCTCGTTGGTTTCCAAAACCCCTTCATACATTTGTTATAATGACTCATACTTTAATCTATAATCCACATATCTGCTTTCTGTTTGTGTCCAGTTGAACCACCCGACATCCAGCAACACTCACGCACGGAAAATAGTTTCTAATTTCGCAACTGTTTTAAATAATATCCTTACATTAGTAACAAAACTGTCTATTGCTTAAATAACCGGTTGTGGTAATGTACTGGTTACCTACTTGTAATTTTGAGGTTTACAATGAGTTCCTTTTGCCCCCATATTTATATAATTTGTTGTTAACTGAGCTAATCCCCACTGGAATTATAAACTCAGTTACTGATTGTGATTTAAAATCTAATTATCCTGTAACTCTTAAAACAGACCCGACTGAAATTAAGTTATAAAATAATCTATTTCATCTTTTTGTTGATAATAATTTTGTTTTAATATTTAGAATATCTAATGCTACTAATATTATAAATGTTCTGTATCTAATATTGAAAATAAAGTTTGTGAGGATGGACGTTTGTTACTCCTTCCCACAAAAAGTACTGAACGGATTTGAATGAAATTTGGTATAGGGATAGATTATATTCTACAATAACACATAGACTAATTTTTATCAACATACAAGGGAGACAAAGCAGCGGGCGGACCCTAGTCAACTAGTACGGGATATAATATAAATATTTTTTATGGGCTTGCCATTCACGGTTGCAACTTATTCTTCATCGGTGATCAATAATAGAAAATCACCAACTCACATCAGATTACATTTCCAATTACACGAACGTCATTGCGAGATTTGATAACTAACGAATCAGCAGATTCGAATCTCTTCTCTCATGACATGATTACTTCATCGCCATTTGTGGATACAATTGATTTAGCAACACATTTATTACTTCACTCAATCATTTAGGAGTAACCGAGTAGGTGCTTGTTGGATTGTTAGCTAACAAAAGATTTGAGATAATTATAAAAGTGCTTTGGCTTAAGTTATAAAAGTAAATAGGACATTCGATAGAGAAGAAAAGAGAGTTGAAAGAGATGAAACAGTAATTTAAGCCGTCCCTGTAATAAGTATAAAACAATCGTTAATTCGAATAAGAGTACACCTCTTCAAGGAGCATCAAAATAATCTTAAGACTATACACAACTACATAACGAATTATCTACAATAGAATTTAGTGATGACATCAGGAGTAAATATTGCTAAAATAATATGTCAACGTAATGATTCTGTTGAGTAAGAATACGTCATTGAGATAATTCGTGTCATTCGATCGCCACAAGCCGAATCCGAATAAACATTAACACTGCAATTAACCTGTTTTCAGAATGGGAACGAAAATTAACTAAATTCGGTTAGACTGTTTGACAAACTGACCAAGTTACTTGGTGATTGGGGATAACGGGTATATCAAGTATTGATGATAAATCTGGTTTAGCTAATATAATAAATAACTTGGGATGAATGATTTCCATCGATGTTTACTTGTTAATTGGTGGACGGTCAATCGAGATTCAAGTCAATAAACACATTCGCGGACAAAACAGATAATACTAGCTTTCTAAAATAACTGTTTCAAATTGTCATCACTGCAACTTGTTTGGAAATTAATCCAAATTCTCTAAAAATACATTTTTTTTATTAACGTTGCACTCCAAGTTTATTTTTAAATAAGGGCAGAAACGATTTCATAATTCCCTGCAGTAACTAAATAAAGTCTTCAAAGCCTTACATTTAAAACAACTAAAGACCCTTTTGGCTCATGTCTTAGCTCGTGACATATTTCCATAGACCCCACATCCCATTATTTAATAATCCAGAATGTTCCCTCATCTGCATATGCAAGATAAACTGACCTTGTTGAATATTAGCTGTGACATTGGCATGACCTTTCATATCCAAGATTTATTTGAAAAACAAATGCTACATTTAAAAGCGCATATATGCATGCTTGCATACGATTCTTAGTAGGCGTAATCGATCAAGTGAAAATGAATATAAACAATGTTGTTGTCAAGGATGTAAAAGTACCCCAATATACAGACGAAGTACAAATATGGTAACGGTGAATTTAGAACCGATCACTCCATAATTATGAGTTATAGCGGAATTAACGCGCGTAGGCGTGTAACCCACTGGTACAGATTAACTCAGCAACATGACATTATAACTCCTTCTAGTGATTTAAAGATACATTCTTAATCCTTTTCTTAATTTAAGAATAATTTCTTTAGTGAAATAGTAATAGATAAATACGTCGAGGAAATGATGTAGTCTAAGTACACGTAACAGGTTTTTATATACTTAGGTATTGTCTATTGGAGGTAAGGCATTATTATAAGTAAAATAATTTTGTTGTTTGTTTTTCATCATCAATCTTATAAATTGAAGACAATTACATATAATTCACACATCGCTAGTGGTACAGTCTCACACATAAGAACACAGATTTACAGATTACAATTTACCATACTTGAGTATGGGGTCAATGTTGAAGTGTGTCTAGGTCATTCTGACCGCAATGATTGGCTATTAAGTGGATGCAAAGGCTTATTTAATTAACCAAAAAAACGACCAAAAGATCACAAAGCCTAAGCCTAATATACGCTTAAGCTGAACCTCATAGCTCGGTGGCTTGTGTAAACTTTAAGCGATTGGTGGAATTAGGCTGATGCGGGCTAACGCGCTCGTAAGCGGAGTATGGACCGCTAATTCCAAAATAAATTCATAAGCGCCTACGTGCTTTGGAGGGCATGTAAAACCAACGGTTCAATTTATTGTAGTCGTGTTTGAACCTTGTCTCAGATTTTTGGACAGCTAAAAATCTTCCCATACTAGTTTGGCTTCTCCTTATTCATACATTTTGTACTAGAAACGCGTGATGTATGTTGTAATTGTAAGCCTCTTCAGTTATGAATCGATATCCATATTATAACCAATATGACATTCGCAGATCCGTCGAGTTACCGCTAAGCCTAGTTCCTCAATTTAGGGTCATCGTATATCCATGTCGAGGTCAACTTGCCGCATTGTAAGGCTTATCCAAAGCCTTTCTGTTTTAGATATTTTTGGCACAAATTGCCATTTAGAGATTCAAGGATTGTTTGTGTCGTGAATTATTAAGATATTAATTTTGTAAATCTAGTAAGCCTCGGTTGAAATTTGCTTCGTGATTTTGAACATTGAATTATAAATCTAAAATCTGTTTTGCAGATATAGCAATGAGGTTCTTGTTATATTTCAGAACATTTCTCGAGAATATTAATGAAAACAGTAACTTATAAGTTTAACAGGCTTCAAGGATTATTTTACTATTTTACATGTAATGCATGGATTTAAATTATTAAATAATTTTCAACTTCTACAATTATTTTAAACAAACAATTCGGAATTGGACCAGTAAAGATATTAGTCATTTAAACCCAATCCAAACTGGAAAGTTTTAAATCTGTTCACAAAGTTATTAGTAGCAAACCTTGAAATTGGAAAATAGCGGTATCATCAAAATATTTCAATGTCACGTCATCTAACGAACGCACTTTAAAATTTGTCATACCAATAACGAACGAATTATAGAAAAGATGACTGACGAGATTTCTGGAAGAGGACACACAGCCTAATTTAATTTTAAGTAAATGATGAGGTGTAGCTTTAGTCGGATTGTCTCCTTGGATCAAATTAATTTCATTAATTTTTTATTTTAAAAAGCCGAACCACAACGGGCATGAAGACCTTAATTTATTTTCGATCTCCAAAGTGTCCTTACTCCAATGCACTATTTTCTTTATTACTATTACACATATCTTCTTTATTTACTACTTTTAATATCGTTACTTTCACTACTTCATAAATATTCTCAAACTAAACTGTGTCATACAACATCCGGACGATTTGATCTGCTTTTATTTTTAATACTGATTCCTTGAGATTTGCAAATTTTATAATATGATTCAGGCCAATGTCGATAATTTTTAACTTCTTGGTGTTTTTAAACAGTATGACCACGTATGCCAATAGACGTCAGAAGCGTAAACACCCATGCAGATATCAAATGAAAAATTTATGAAATATTCAAATCAGAGAACAAGTGCTTAGTTTACATTACTACAAATATAAATAGAGAAAACAACTACACCTCGAATGTAAAATTAAAAATACCTGAAATCAAACACTTAAGTTATCCGATAGTTTTTCCATTTCAATGTCCACTAGCTTAGAATACATAAACAGCTGTTATGTTTGCATAAACATTAATAAATTTGGCTCGTTTTATACTTCAAGGTCGAGAAAACCCGGTCAGTAAAGTTAAATGAGATACTTTGTAGTAAGTTATCAAATCTGATCATTAAAAGATGAAAAACAAGTAAAATAATTAATCTATTGCAACAAAATATATATACTTGAGTAATATTTTTACATAAATAAATAAAAATGTCACAACACGACTGCAAAGTAGAGATATTTGCCAAATTTGAAACTGATATGCCTAATGATGTTTCAATCAAAAATGTACTTTATATTAAAATCGGAACTCTATAACCTTTTACAGTTACAGGTCGAATAGTCTAAAAATATATTTTTAAACTCATATAATTATGTTAATAAATAGAAAACATTATGATATTATTGGTTTACGATCTTGATTGTCCGCATTTTTATAATACCGGGGATTTCCCTGCTCGCATTCAGTTATTTTACAACCGCAAGCACGTTGAAGTATTTAATAGTAATGTTCATGTACTTATTATCATAATATTAGGTACTGGCTGTTGTTTATAAGAATGTTATCAAAATCAATTAACTGTAGTAGCAGAAACTGATATAAATAAATCCACAGCATGCACAGAAAATATCAAAGAACAGAGTGTTAGCATAAGTATCTGACATTTTAAAGTTATTAATTACAATAAAAAGAAATAAAACATAATTTCGAAAGGATTTGCCAAGGTCAATGGAAGCTACTAGTATTCACTTCTCACAGACATTCTACCTAAGCTATTTATTTCCTAGCAGGTTTAATTGAACACACAAGTTTAAGGTGTTGTAAACTGTATATATCTCTTAATACTTTCATATCATTGAAATATATAAGACACTTTAACATTTTCTTAAAAACTTCTTGTTTTTAATGAAATAATTTCTCCGCATTTTTGATCATGTTTTTGATGACAATGACAGGTTTCTCCTGTCATTTTACATGATTACGTTGAACTGAGTAATAAATGACATCAAACTTCACAAGCTTTGTCTTTAGTTTTTCCCACATCCAGTCACAAACAATCTCACGTGTTAATGGATCATTCTGTTTCGTTAGATACTCATTTTCCTTTAATGATTACGTAAAATACAAGTCAGAACGTCACCGAGCAGATATCTGACGTAACAAGGTTCGGAGGACAAACTAAATGCAAACTAGTTGCAATAACAATTTACTCACAAGGAAGTAAGGTAAACCCACAAACAATTAAGAAAACAATGGAATCGAAGCCTCCAAGAACGTTATACTAATTAATAGACCTAGTTGCTGTTAGCGTAGGAGTTTTTCCATCTAATATCCGCCACCCATTTTTGTATATGACTCACCAAGTATGGCCTGTGATCGTTGCCCCGGTTTTTTTGCTGACGCCTTGAACTGGTAAGATTAAAAAAATAAACTTATATTTTATTCCTGTTGTCTTTTGAGTAGAAATAATGTTATTATTAATTAATTCTACTGCCCGGATACAATTGCTTCAAGGACTATAAAAAGTCCATTAGGCATTGCCAAAAACAAGGTCATAGAAGATTAAGAGCCATTACGATTACTTAAGTATAGTTCTAGTCTTTAAAAGGACGACCAAGAACTCATTTTGACGCTTTAGGGTCTGTTAACAGCTTGTTATGAATTAAACATTCAAATTATACAAATGAATGACGTTATTAGTTTCCTTTCAAATTCATTTTAACGTCAGAATGTTGAATTAACATATCATATGAATCAACAGCTTTTTCCTTTAAAAAATCAACATAATCCATTCCCGAGGTTATGATCTTATTTTCAACAATCACATCCGCCTGTTTATAATTTGCGATTTTCTGTTATTTTCTTTGGTTAAGAATAATATTGAATTTAATGTTCCACGAACAGATGTCTAGACTACTTTTCTTATCGTTCCGGTTTTTATGTTAATTTTAATTGAACCTTACTATATAAATAAGTCCGTAGCATTGCGCTACTAAATATCAATTTGTAACAAAACGTAGAACTTTTAAAATGTTTCAGCCTGTTCTAGGCTCAGGATCATTATTAATAACACATCTACTCTAAGCTATTGAAACGATAAATTATATAATATAACAGAGTTATCTATTGTAATAATTCTTTAAATCTTTGGGTTTCTTAACAATCGCTATAATGAGTCTCCTTCATCATTTGTACAGGTGTAATGAGATTACATGCTTCGTATTTCTTTATTCAGTTTGACTGAAGCAAATTTAGCGATTACGTATAATTCTATGATATACATTTATAAATATTTGTATAAGAACGTGGTTATTTATTCATTTCCAAAATGCGTCTTTACAATGATTTTGGTATTAACTTATTGTAATATCTGTGCGACTTATCTCAGTTCAATATTTACTGAGTTTTATTATTTGATTTCACGAGTTCTGTGAGAGATTGATTTCGCTCATAAAGTTAAAATATAATCAGATTTTATTGCCGGAAGCATCTCAATGTGTTTGATATTTTCACTACCACATAATTATCATACCGTGTTAATGTCATACCGTACTATTTTGTTTTTTGTAACTTTTCATTTCGTAATATTTAGTTGACCTTTCTCAATTATAATGACTCAATAAACTTTACGCAATCACGGAAAACAACTGAAAAGTTATTTCAACTATGTTGACAATAAAACGACTGTAATAATTATGTACTAGTAAATACTTTGTTGCAATAGGCCTTAACATTTTTAATTCGTTAATAAGAAATATTTAGTATTTAAGTTTAGTATTCTTTTATTGTAGGAGTACATTAACCTGAAGTTAGAAATACTTCATACAGTGTCTTCTTTTATCATAAAGATTTACGTAAAGCATAAATTCTCATACGAAGGCTTCTTTAGGAACCTACATCAGACAAATTCGTTTCTAAATATTGTCAGTCTGTGAAAGTTTAAGTTGTTATAAATAAGAACGATGTGCAACATCGCTCCACATTAGTAAATGTAATCATTAACATTTCACTTGACACTTTCATTGATTGCAGGAAATCATTCGCTTACTATGTAGGTAGTGGGAACTAGATCAATAATTACTTCTTCCTACTACAGCTGGAGGTTTTATTAAATATCATAACACGTTTATAACCTTTGTGTTTTTTTATCATAAAGCTTCATTGCTTTTATATTTATTAATGCCGTAATTACTATGTCGTAAAAATATTTTGTAATCTTTCATACTTATTTTGTTTTCATTCAATTCGCTTATTACCAGACAAAGGAGTCTCTCAGGGATCGTCATAGCACCGCTTTTTTTCTTACCATAAACTAATGCTAAAATGCTAAGGTCTCGGATTACCATTATTACTCTGTAGTCCTCATATTATCTGTTTTTGTCACAACTTCCAAAGGTCTTAACAACCGGTGAACGTGCCTATTATTACCAAAACCGCTTGCTAATCCGCTTTTACGAGACACTTTACACAACAATGGTTGTTATGACCCCAGTTTACCAGTTTAGAGCATTGCTGGTCAATGCCCTATTAATTGGATTTTTTATGGAGTCATAGTGTAACCGAGTATACCTAATAACAATTTATTTTACCTTGTGATATACACTATTCAAAAAAAGTACCAAAATATTCCTTAATATATCTTTTAGTGCTTACGTTTAGGAAAGAAGCAGCCTTAAAAATGTTCCTATTTTAAATATTTTGTCTTGAATCAAATTTATGTCTGACAATAACATTTTTTATTATGTACCGATACAAAATTAGCAAAATAATTGTACTTCCCGCACTACTGCTCATGTATTTCTTATCAAAGGCATCTATTTGAATACAAACCATCTTTGTTTCAATGCAAGTGCCCGACCTTCGGTGTGACCAACGTTGAATAATGCAGTAACTGCTAAGCTGCTAATTTAAAACAACTTACTATAAATAGATTTTCAGTAACAATCAGTGCATCTTTATTTTCTCGTATTATAGGGGTTACACTCAGCGGCCAAATGCTTTTGATGACCCAATATTTGAGATATTACTGTTGATTTTTTCAAAACTGATTTTACTTCATATGTCATAATAAATACTACATATGAAGTTTTTTACTACAATAATTGTAGAATTCATTTGATGATTAATGCATTCTCATCGATAAATATGTCTTTATAAATCTGATTAGCGTGTGAATAACATTTTATCTTAACTTGATGTATAATAATTTTTCATTAAATTTGGATTGTGCTTCACAACTATGAGAGGTCTTAGTAGACACTGTAGCTAACTTTATAAAATCTATGTTATAAGTTTTATACCAAATTCCAGATATTACAACACGACGCGAGCCAACTACATTAGTCATAGAGATGCATCATTCATTTGAAACCAAAATAACAACACTTGCATCTACAGTCTACCCCACAGAGTGAAGGTATTTATCATCTGTCTTATTATGTATTGGTCCTTGATTTATTCCGATGCTGTGGGAATTACCTTAGCCGAGTGCTCTTGCTAACCGCACAATAGGGTATATTGTATCATGCGAAGCCACAAACTACCAGTCGGGAATTCGAGTAAGAAATAAAAATCCTCATCTGAACAAATACTGCGAAAATCCGATGAGTTAACGATTCGTTGAACATGCAGGTGAACATGCAACAAGCTATTGTCCGCGCGGCAACCGCTATTGTTTCCGTTGCCAATATGGCGCCTATTCAGGTGTTCGAAAAACAAAAGTTTCGTGGTACGAACTGTACTCGCATGGGGACGTCGGGATTGTGAGCCGTAACTTGGTTTGTAATTGAAGGTTTTAAACTAAAATGTTGACGACCTCGCCCATGCATTAGTGGTGTTCGTTGTGAAGCCAGGTGTTCAGGTCGTAAAGGTTGGGGGTGACCGAGAGAATTGGTGGGTAAACACTTTCACGGGACTTAATGAGGTTGTCCTCTTGAACGCGTTTCGTGATTACGAGATGCCGCTGACTGTAGGCGTTTTATTTGAGCAAGGGAATTTATATGAAGAACTTGAATAATTAAATCGTACATTAACTAAGAAACAACTTAAAACACGAGTCGGAGTGTTGCATATGAATCTACCGCATAAGCACTTTGATATTTCGAAAAAGATGAATAGTTTCGCTAAGATATTGCCAGGCATGCTAACAGGTATAATAAAATACGATACAGATTTATGTTATGCTCCATACAGCATGAAATCTAAAAACGATTCAATAAAAAGTTCTGAGAGTACAATAAATACTGAAATTACTATTATTATTATTATTATGTAAGTATTACACCAAACCTTGAAGAAAATTATACCTACTGCAGTATCGTCATGCTTTGTAAGTTTCATAACACTCATAAACCTACCGCAAGCAATAATTACTTGCTGCAGCTTAATAACATACCTTGGATAGACGCCATTACGAATTAAATTAATTAAGATATAAATTAGCCATTAGCACAGATCAATTATGTTTCATCTTTAGGTCGTGTTATTACAAAAAGAGAAGAGTAAAACTTCTGTTTGAAAGACAAGAACAGGCTATTGAATTCCGAAGAGCTTAGAAGCAAAAATAAAGTAAACAGCACTTCAAGATGTTTTCTTTTCAACAGTCAACTAAGTAAAAGAGAGTACCAACATAAATTTCATTATTTCTAGGCAAAGCTTCTTGGCCTTGACCCAAAATGAAGACTGTCATCGCAGATATTGCGACCCAAATAAGGCTCAGCAGAGCAGATAACGTTAAAGGCTACGAAAATGCATTTTTCTTCAGAACCTCTGTAAAACTAACCTTTCATATCGCAGGTAAAAGAATTGCATAGCTTAAAAAAATAAGGACTCTTATGAAATCAATTATTACATATTTTAAATAAATTTCGTAAATTTCTTATTAACCGCATGTTTACGAACTGCAACATGTGTTTTTGAAAAGAATTTACAAATTCTAACGACACATGCAACCAGGTCGACAAACCACGTACAGATATAGTTCAGATTTATTTACGTGTAATAAAATAACTAAGTATATTTTAAACCAACGAAAAATACATTTTTATTGTCCATAATAGGAGAATAGGGTACAATTTGATTTTCTGACTCATGTAAAACTTATATGTGGACGGCAAATGAGAATTTTGAACGACTTGTTTTCAAATAATAAACAAAAAATTAACTAGAAGTGTCCAATATTTGCCTGATAAAATCTGAATGAGTGGCTGATGCAATTAATTACGTATTAACTGGGATATAGGAACTGGATGATATAAACAAAGCGGAAGCAGTCGGAAACGTAACGTAAACAAACTATGTCGAAAATAATTATGCAAATATATTTGAAACTATTAGGAACTCATTAGAAGAACGTTTAGTAGCCGAATGTCAGGGTCCTTGAACACTATTATAAGAACGTAGCTCAACGACATGACATAATAGAAGACGTGTAGAGGAAAGTGAGGAACTACGCCAACTTCTTTTACTGACGCCTTTTTTTAAAAGACAAAAACAAAAGTTGATTGTAATCCAGCAGATGAAATTTTAAAAACTGTTTCAAATCAGATAATACATTCACAGCTGGAATCCGATAAAAAGTACTATGCCTCGTTGAGATTTGTTTGCATTAACGTAAAATAAATAAGTTAAAATATTCTTCACTTCAAACAACGTCAATAAACGGACTGAGTATTCCTGATTCAAATACTATACAGCTTTTTATTTAGATACAGAATAACTACTAAGTAGAGATAGTTTTTGTCTCGTTCCAAGGCTATTATAATCGAATCAAACAGTAATTAATACTAGTTAAAAAGGAACTGCCTACTGGTGAATATTGATGGAATATTAACTGGCGCGTGTCACAAACACTAACCAGTTGTAATATTAATACTTCCGATAGTTTGGCGTAATGCCCATATAGCAACTTAGTGCTATATATTATAGTAAAAACTAGATATAAAACGTTTAAAACAAAGTCTTTATTAATAAATGCGTAATAAGTGCTTAAATTGCGTAACTCATAACAATAAAATTTTGATAATGTTTATCAATATTTAGATATATTTTCCGGAAGGCTTACTAAAGATAAAAGTAAAATACCAATCTTTTGTCCATATACCAGTTTAATCCAGTTTCAAATATATGGCCAGGGACGGAATAGACAGCCCCAATCATGGTATCAAGCTAGGTCATGGGTTCTTTAGAAAAACAATGGAATACCAATAATCCTTGATCACCTGTCAATGTCAAATCAGACAGTGATCAAGGGAAAACCTTCATTTACCTGTCGTGTTCCGTGTCAGTGTCGTTATTTACAACTGAACAGGTTACAATAATCCCATAACAAAGTACCAGTTCTTCAACAATTTTTTATATTATTTTTACATCACACATGCAAAATTTTATACAAGCTTCCTCCTTAGGCACTTCCGCCTAAATGTAGCTGAGATTTTTAAAAATATGCATATATATTTCCGTATTTTAGCTAATCAATGCCTTATTGGAAAGAAAATTAAAAACAAAGATATAAAAACAATAAGACGTAATCTACTGGTAATACTAGACAATGTAGTAGGTGCCTAAAATATTTAATACAAAGAGGAAAATATCAAAATATCACCCCAATAATACTGAAATGTCACCACTTATATTCAATAATTACCACATGAAGTTCTAAATTCATCATAAAATCCTTGACTTGAATTCAACGTACATTAAAAGTTGAAGACATTTCTTGAAACCCACAGATCAGATGACTGCGTAATTTGAAATCTTTAAAACAAATTAAAAAGTTTAATAATCACAGTCTGTGGTAGCCTTAAATCGAATTTAAATAAATTAAATTATTTTTCACAGATAACTCTATATTTGATCGTCACATTAACGATGCTAGTAATTAAACAGCTGGGTCATATTGCCGTAAATTTTTCCGCCGTTAATTTTGAAAGTGAAATCGTTTATCAGAACTTTATGTTCCGTGGTCGCAAAGTCCAATAAAAAGGGCTGGCACTTCTCCAGAAGCGTTCGGTCAAGTACCTGGCTTGTGACTAATGGCTTGCCGATTAATACAGAATAGGGTTCGCCCGCGACTTCACCCACGTGGTACATTAATAAAAAGTAGTCTATATGGTATTCCAGGCTATAATCTATCCCTGTACCAAGTTTCATTTAGATCTGTTTACTAGTTTTTGCGTGAAGGAGCCATTTATCATCATCATTGCAACCCAGAACTGTTCCACTGGACTCTCTCTCTCGCTCTCTCTCTCTCTTGGCCAACTGCGAATTGGTGGCGGAGTAACAAACATCTATCTATACATCCATCCATCCTCACAAAATTTTGCATTTATAATATTATTAAAATTAATATGTTTTGACAAGCTAATGAAGTTAAATTTACTCAATATTTACATAACAATCGAAATGCCAATCTCTTTAATCACTTCTGTTTACTCAAGTTTATTTAATTCATCTTCGTTGTTAGTAGCCTTGTTAATCGTCGTATTAATTACTTTTTTGACATTGAAAAAGGAAATGGTATTACCAGCTAACTTTACTTCGCCTTTTACTGCTGTGAATCGCTGTAGTTTCAAGTTTTAATGGTTAAATCGCGTTTAAATAACCATTACGTCAAAAAAATCGAAATAAACAGCGTCCTTTCAAAACGGAACACAATAAAGAACATGTTTTAAAATATTTCTTCACCAGAATCATAACATTACAGTATCAAGAATCACGGTTACAAATTATGACAATAGTTATTGCAACGATCTTATTAATAGATTAAAGATAAGAAAAAAACAGATTCTATACGCTTCGGTTATTTTGCTCAATGCCGAGGGTATTACATGACGATAAGGGAAACTTGAATGGAATAGCCAACGGAGTTGTCATTGTTACCAAACTTAGGTGTGACGTTTGAAGCGACTTCATGTAGAGGAACTTTGGTATATGGCTATCTTTCAATTCTTTAATAGACACAGAGCTGAGCACAGGTCTCCTGATGACGGAAGAGGCCTAAAGAAAACTCCATCACACTGATTAGTGCTGTTTTGATGGAAAGATGGTGTAATGTCGGAAGATTTTCATCACTCAAAGGCCTCCAACGAGGTTTAACGGCTGCCATCTGACAGTAACAATCGGAACCATCTGCTTTAAGCCTCCTGACCACGGAAGCCCAATACATTGTTGGCATTCGCTGTCCCTTAACTTCTCAACCGTGCTGGTGCTCATTTACCACTGGGTATATTCCTACTGATAATTTCACAAACGATAGTAATAATATCACTTGTTTCGACTTTATCATCGGAGAATATATTATCGTAAATCTCTGCGTTTGCATTGACAACTTATCAGTCTGTTTACATATTGGCATGCTCTGGAAATTATCCAATTTTGTTTGCGGTTGGTGCACTCTTTTCTCTCATTCTTTCCTTTATTCCTCATTCTTACTTAACACTTTCATTGTCTCCCTCGTATATGAAGTTTATTTATCTAAGTAAATAATTCTAATTTAAATGTTGAAATTAACCAAATTATAAAATTAATCAAAAAAATTTAATATTTTTAGACCAGTTAATGGACAGCTTTTGGTCTTCATAGGACGAACTTAATCATTTTATTTGTTTTTATTTTGTTTTAGTTAGAGCTTTGATTTTAAAGGTCCCTATAAACACAAAATAAATAAAAAAAAACAAATTATTTGTTATAAAACATTTACAAATTGTACAGTCGTGCATAACTTTAACGTGCAAATTTGAACGCTTAATAAAAATATCCACAAAGATAATTATATTAGTAGTTATTCCTACACATGAATTACTGAGGATCAAACTTCAATATAGTAATTATTGATCTATGGAATTTTAATAACCTTTTCTGCGGTTTGTTCAAGGCTTAAAAATATGTTTACATCCAATAACTTCCGAATAATTACAAAAAAATATAGGAAAATAAATGACAAGTCGCCGTAAAGAACGAATAATATTTGCGGTATGTAACATGTTATTTATATTATTAAATAAAACTATACTGTTATTTATATGTTTAAATGAAGTTTAATAGGGGGCAAAGTTTGTTACTTGCTTTAATTTTCTAACCTAAGAGGCTTGAATAACTGTGTTATATTAATATGAATTAACAATAAAAATATTATGATGAACATAATAACAATTATTTCAGTTCGTAACTAATTATATAAATCGCGATTAAATAAAATTTTATTATTATTTACAATACATGGTGGTATAAGAAAATATGTATAATTTTAAAAATAGAATAGATTCTAAGCCGAGTTTCAAAATAGGTACATAACAATAAATTTACATATATATTTGTTATCTTATCTCGATATAGTGTTCGTGACTCAATCTTAGCCGTTTGAACGTTATATTTATTGTAAAATATAATATTGTAATAATTCAAAATTTTGTTTGTAAAGTACAATCGAACAGAAAGAGCCATCATGCTGATTAATTCATACACATTAGAAAATGACTCATAAAGAAAAAAACAATTTTGTACTAAATCTATAACTTCTTGGTGTAAATAAAATAAAATTCGTAATAACTGTATGTTCTTACCAGTAGACATTAATTATGAAATTCAATTTGTAAAAATCACACAATAGTACACCAATTTAAATTGTAGATACTTGAATGGCCTCCACTAGTATTCGGAATTACCCTTCAATCACTTCCCTTCCCAAATAAATCGATTCAGTTCAATAAATTTTAGCGGCCATTTTGTGACGTCAGCCATTATCGATTGGAATTTTTATTTGTACTTTGAATTATGTTTTTAAATGCCAATCGAATAGTTCTATGACCTCACACATTATAAAAAAAAAGTTTTTTTTGTATTCTTCGCTATAGTTCATTTTGTTGTAATAATTTAGTGAAAGGAATAATAACTTGAATAAAAAACCAGTTATCACTTATAAAAGGAATTCAACCGTTTCTAAATTAAATGTTCGCAGTATTACATTATTATAGTATTAATATGATAAATATATGACAATACATTTCTTTTATACATAGCACTCTTTTAAATTCAACGAATGAAGTAATAAACGATATTTTCAATAAAAAAATAACTAGTTAAATGTGTGCGCAGTTCGACTCCATTAGCAAGTCGGAAGCACGGATTTAATTAGTAATACAAAGCCGAATACAAAAACTACATTAGATGCCGATATAACCATGCGAAAAATACGGAAATCTACAGCGGGATAAACCCATAAGAGTAGGCAGTTTCTGTTATGTTATCGGACCAACATTAATATTGTAACGTGGTACAAGGAAAATGTATTTATAACGATTCTGTTCAAAATACAGAAGCCTCAGGTTCGTTTCCCGTCAATTCAAATTCAAATCAGTTCCATAAATATTCCGTAACAAAAAATATCATTTTTAAATCTCATTACGACTCATTGAAAATTTCAGCAACCATCTTGATAAGTTACAAAAAATTTAATAAAGAACTGAATGTTTTGACTGAGACGCCTCACCCTCTTAACGATGTTATCGATAACTTTGCGAATATTTGACATTGTTAATTTTTAAACTGATTTAAAATTTGTAGTCTTAAACAGGAAAAATAACATTGTAAATTTATACGACACATTAAATTTTATTCCGCTGTTAATTTAAAATAAATAGCAAATATGTGATACGATATTTTATTTTTTATAATACCTAATCGAATACATGTGTCAAATGTCAGCTAAATTATAATTTTAAATGTATTCAGTCCATTGCAATTCATCTTCACACGCGCGCTAGGACGTCGTGACAGTTTCTCCACATGCGATGAATTTTAAAAAGTAAAAATCTATTAGAAGTTAGCAAAGTTTTACACATACAGCCAATAAATGTCATAAATAGCCGGAAATCCCGTTTAAACAATATTTTTTTGCGTAAAACGAACCAGGAACACAAATGTTATGCACCAACGATCATTAATGAATGACACAAATTTTAAGTTGATTCTTCGTTCAATTGATTGCCTGAAAGCAAATCTGTTTTGTAATTTTGCTTTTTATTTCATACCTGTCTGTGTGATCCGGTAAATTAAAAACCGGATGAAGACTATTTTATGCCTTCATTAATAAAATATTTTTAAATAGGTAGATATATTTTAATGTTTGAATATATTTGAATTCATTCCATGACTTTTTTTAGTGAAACACGTTTCTTATCTAAATGTAAACTGTTTTTATTGTAATTGTACTTTGAATCAAAGGTAATAATTAATTTGTTTAATGTTACATCCTGAACGTAAATTTCGTGTATCAGAGGTTTGACAGCTGTTATAGATCCTAATTTGTAGGATAGCTTTAACAAGGCGATTGACAAAATCGTTAATGCTGGCGCGCCCACAGCAAATCTATTTTAGACGGCGAGTCAGACTATCGAAAGTTTAACTTATATCGATTCGTTTATCACTATTAGAAATACATTAACTGTAATAAAGTTACCTGTAAATAGAAAACGATTATTTTCTCAGCACATGAAATAAAAAACGTTTTTTGTAATTAGACTGGCCAGTACGCAACAACCAAAATTATCGTCGTTCTACATTTGAATTTGAAACAAAATGGCGTACTAGTGAGCGACACAAAATGTCTTACATGGCATTTTAAAACACATTTAGATAATAACATTTAGAAATGCTTTTAAAGACCCACTTTAGTTCACCGATAGTCAGGTAGGTGTTACTCAACCGTACCCACAGTACATTTTAATTCATTCGAAAATCTGTAAGTGATGTTACTGAATACATAGATAAAACATAAGTTAAAATTCGGTAACATTTTAAAAATTACATCACTAGAGAATTTAAAAAATCTATCTGAAGTCTATCCCCAAGACAGGATACACAGAATTTGGAGAATTATAAATAAACCTAATCTGAGTATATGAATCCAAATTCATTAATCCGTAAAATAATGACGCACAGTCCAGTCTAGCTTACTGTCATCTCAGAAGCAAGTGAGGCATAACGAAACAAAAATAAAAAAATCTAAAAATTTCCATTCAATCTATTGTACGTTCTTCATAATTATAATTGGTTTGTTTGTAGTAAGTTATTTATAGCCGATAACAATATATCTCGCCTATTTTATAGCATGAATGAGAGAATAAATACTTTTTATAGATATTGACACTTGAAACGGTAATTAAGTTGAAAAATCTGGCAACTAAATCTCGAAGTATTATTAACTAGATGTAAACGGAGCACAGAAAAAAAAAATTAGTTGTCAAAGCACCGTTTTTAATCTGTACTTCAATCTAAATAAACAAGTATTTACTTAAAATTTGCAAATTTGGTACTATAACAATGTTTGTTACAAAATAACCGTGACCTTTAGCAGTAACATAGGTTAACATTGAAATTCGAAGGGCGATATATAACAAGTCATTACATAAAAACAGACATACTTATTGATATTTAATATCTACTGGTTATATCATTGTAACCAATACTTAATACTCAGTACAAATACTAGTTACTGACTATCGTTTATAACTCTTGACACAGATAATGTAATATTACAAAACGACGTCTGGCCAGTGTATCTGTCAAGGAATTAAAATATATTTATCTATATAGTTTATAGAACAGAGGCAGTAATTACTGACGCAAATGGTTATTGAAAGTAAAATCATTGAGTTATAGCACTCCAAAATAACACTATATATCATACGAGTATATAACTTTAAAAAAATACTACTGACGAATATTTTGCATGTATTGATGTATATTTTACAAACTTTTATTTAACTAGCAGTGTATGTTTGTATTAGTATGTAAGTAAATTTGTTTGTTACGGGTCAAATCTTGCAAGCTTAATTAGACCCACTTCCTCTTACACTACGGAGCTTAAATTTTGCATACTGCTTCAGTTCTGATAACAATGCATTTTTATAATAAGTATGAACTGCTGCTATGCTCAGAATTGGCTCCAGACAAGGGAATTCCTTAACGTTTAACAATACTCGTATGAAAATGTATGTATATGTTTCTCCGTATCAGGGTCTGTAATTAAAGCGTGTGTATTGAAATATTTTCAATAAAGATTGTTTAAATTTCTTTTACAGAAAATATATAGTGGGTACAATATCAACAATAAAATACAAATATATGATATTTAAGCAAGAAGTGAGTTTTAAGTGGACCTAGATTTTTTAAAATTAGAATGTTAATTACTTTTTAAATCACCAGAAGCTAAATACCAAGCCATGAGACTATTGTTACACTAACGATAATAAAATAATTAACTCGTCATTTACAGAGTTAAAGTGACAAGCGAGAACTGTTAGCTTGAAATACAGTAAACACGTGCCATATCTAGCAGTATAAGTAATCTTATTAACCTGTGGCATGTTTAATTAGTGATACTTCTGCATTCATTGTCTGTACTGTGTTTAATCTGTCGACCCAATTTTGGCGCGACCTTTATACCAATGTTGCCAAACTCGAGGTGGAATATTTTTAAAATTAGTGTTTCAATTGCCTGGTAATCGGTTATAAATTGGAGCAATGTTCAATAAAATACATTAACTAGGCACTTCATTATATCAATATTTATAAAACAAATCGCTTTTTGATGGTGATGCTAGTTAGATGTTAGTAGATAACTCTAAATATATAACATATATTATGATTGATGGAATATTAAAATAGGAAGTAACTCTTTTCAAACACAAAGGTGCCTAGAAATTAATGAAGGCAATGCTTTTCTTTACAAGAAAAATCCCAGAGACATTATACTAATGTCTGGAATATGGATATTAAAATAGCACCATAAACAGGACCCGGGAACAAACATCCCTCTGACAACGAGTCACCAAGCCGGGAATCGAACCAAGGATCCTTACAGACGAGGACTGCCAACCACCTGGTCGATCATTAACAATACTCTTATTCATTTGAAATAATTGATTTTTTAACACTAATTGCAGCTTTGTTTTAGTGACGATTACATAAAAATAAGGTCATTTTTAATTGTATTAACCTTTTGTATCTCACGTTTAAGAATGATCATTATTGAACGTACGTTTTAGTCAGCATAAACCAATCGAAACCGGTTTTAAAAATGTATTTAACATTGATGCCCATTGAAAAATGATATACGTTTTATTTATCTATCAACTACAATAATTATTACTCGATTATAATCGAGTAATATCGTATACGATATTAGAGGTATGTACGTATTTCGATTTATACAATAATAACTTCTTCAACTATTTTTGTAGATTTCTATTTTGTAGATAAATATTTCGTATCGTTTTATTTAAGATAATGTATTAAGTATAACATAGTACTTGGTAAAGTATAATTTAATTAAATCCCTTACTGTAAACAGCGTTTTTTTCCTGGCCAGCAGTAATAAAATAATCTGCAATAAAATTGAAATGACTTCAAAATAACCTGAGATCTGTTGAACGCTCGTAAAATTCTAAAATTCTGTTATATACAATGTTTATAGGACATAAAAGCTATCCACTTTAGTTAAATTGACTAATAATCTGAGGAAGTGTTTTAAACCGGGCTCTGTAAACATCTGGAATATTCCAAGCTTAATCCAGGGATTTAAAAAGGATTAACTTGTCTCAGGTGTATTTTTCGCAGAAAGGATCATACAGTGACGCAACTAAATTTACAACAGGTTAAATTTACGATAAGTTGCTAAGAAAACGAATAAGTAGGTGTCTCCGTTGATTTTTCATTCATTAGATTTCAAATTTTTTGCGTGTTATGTAATTTACTGCAATTTTATTAATTTTTTGCAACTCAATGAGTGATATTCCTGAAACTGCAAGTGATTTTGATGAAGACTTAGCAAGGTAACCAACAAATAAACTAGGAACACAACTCAGCCGTATACGTTATAACCATACTAAATATTTGTACTATAATAATATACAACAATTACCTTTTACATAAAATAAACGCACTAGTCGCCCCTACAATTTTTAAAAGCTCTCCTTAATTTTTCTAGGATCAACAACTGGTTTCCGTATAATGGGGCCACCCCTTGAAGTATCTCCTTTCCAACGAAAACAAAAGTATTAAAATTGGTTCACAAACAACGAAGATATCCGCGAACACACATAAAAACATAAAAAAAATATATATTTATATATATGGTCGAATTGAAAAACCTCCTTTTCTGAAGTCGGTTAAAAAAGAACGTAGCTCTTTAGAGTAGTTCATAAGAGTTTCGACCTTACACTCAAAACAATAACCGCGTAACTCTTATGTGCTTTTCCCTAAGAGTTTCTTCTTATTTTCCGTCACTCCTTATTGTTGTCCGTTTCAAAACAAAAAAAGCGTGTCCTAAGAGTAGCGCCCTTATTGTTTTTATCGTCAATTTTTCGGCTTGAGTTTGCCAACCGGTTCCATCCAGTTAACATAGGAACAAGGGTATACTTCGGCCCCACGCCTATTGATCGTCAATTGACGAGGATGGATGTTAGTCAGGGGTTCCGGAGCCAGGATACATTACTCATCATGCTTACACACATACATACATCATATCTAATGTCTAGACTGGACTTTGCCCCGCACGTTTCTTACTGGACTCAAAAGTTATCCCTACCTGTTTTTTACAAGCTTTTATTTAACTTGCACTGTATGTTTGTATATTAGTATATTTGTTTGTTAAATGTTTGGGTCAATTGTTGCAAGTTTAATTAGACCCACTTCCTCTCACACTACTTATATGAAATTTTGCATAACTACTTCAGTTCTGACAATACATTTTTATGATAAGCATGACCTGATACGTTCAGGATTGGCTCCAGACAAAGGAATTCCTCAACTGCTAATAATATAGTTATAAAATTGAATGTGGTTACATTATTAAAGATTGTATTAAATATTTTAATAAATCTTATTATTGCTGTAATAATTACACAAGTGTCCATTCTGGATTAAAGAATTAATATTCCTAAATTAATTTCAATTTGTCTTAAGTATAAAGTTTAGTCTCAAAATTAAATAACTGTAATCCTAGTTTCGGAAACTAAGCACAATTAATGAATAGTATATTTTAACCTGTCAAAATTCTTATAAAATGTTACCAAAAGGTTATAACATCATTAGTTCACAGTATTTTGAATATTAATGTCATTTATTGCTATATCAAAATCATGCTAAGTATTTCGAATGTTTCTATTTGTATAAGAAACAAGGGAAAGCTTAGATAGATATCTATCTCAGTTGTGTCGAGTATAAATATCCCTGCGTCTAATTATGCAGTGCCAACTATATATTTATAAGTATATATCTATGAACTATTTATAATATATGTATGTTCTACATACAGCATTCGAAAGATACTATGTATTATATTAATAACATCAAATCACTCTCTCTGTTTGTCCGTTTCTGTATTCGTTAATACAGTACATCTAGTTTATATTTTGTGATCTTCTAAAACAATTCACATTTTCTCTTTAAATAGCTATAGTGAAAAATATTGACTGTCTGAGAACGTAATATAGAAGCTTCTTTATAAGCTAGAATTAATAATATAAAATGTCATTGTAGCCGCATTCAGAATTGTTAATGATTCTCAATTCCGTAGTAAATTATTTACGTAAACATTATATACTAAGGGGCGATTTAAGTTACCATTAGGGACAGAGTCCTTGTGGTGTTTAATATCAGACTATTTGATTTCTGTTCAAAATGTCGATTCCCAGCTGGGGCGATCATAATTACCGTGTAATGTTTGCCGAAACTTGTTATTAGCGATGTATTATTTGTATACCCAAACCGACATAACACAGCGAATTCGGAGGCAATAGTAAACAACTAATATGACTTCTTGCTAATATTGAACGTAATTAAACAAGATAATAGGAATGACAAATAAACTACCATTTATTACAAGTTTATTGACCTCGGCGAAAGCGAAGCGAGTACTTACTTGATATAAGTGGTAGCTACAAGTAGGTCTTCTGTAGAATATTACAACCATTGTAATGCACAACAAGCCGGCAGTGATACTCTAAAGTTTGAGGGCTGGGTCTCTTGAACGAGACACCCTGGGTTCAAACTACGCACCTCTGATTCTGAAAGGTCCGTGAGGTTAAGCATCGTAAGGAAACCTGCACTCCTGAGAATTGCCCATAAAGTTCTTAAGTTGTGTGAAATCTGCCAATGCACTTGGCCAGCGTGGTGCACCTCATGTGACAGGAGACCCGAGCTCCGTAGCGGGATAGTTACAGGTTACTAGGATGATTAATGCAATTTGCATAGACATTTCATTAATAGTACACTAAAAATCCCAGTCTTTGCAGTTTATATTAGTATAATATATTACGTATTTCTTGCTGTAATCCAATGTTATAATAATATTTAAATAGCGTATGAAGTCTTGACCAAAACCGGTCAATAGTAGTCAACGAGTAATCTGACCGAAATAAACAAAGCAATCGGTCTCACTCATACTTTGAAAATTAGTCACAACGCTATCGACACGTACTGCTCTTCGCATTGTGTAACCACAGATTATGCATTTTAATATGGTTTATCTTTTAAGCTTCCGCGTATGAAGTCCACAATGTCCATCGTCATTGGTACCAGTAATTGTCCCACTGCTGGGCTCAGGTGTTCTGTTATAGTGCGAGGGGTATAGACTAGTCCTCGGCACTCGGCAACGCTCGGCAAGTGTGGCCGGCCGGGGAATATTTCGGGAATAACTATGACATTTCTAGGGTTTTTCACGTTACATAAATATAAGTGACATATATCTATTTTTTTTCTGAATGTTAAAAAAATTGTTAAGTGATTCTTAAGATAAAAAAAAAATTCTAAATTTCCATCGATATTTTAGAAGATATCTAAAAATATCTGATGCTTGTTGTTTAAAGGAGTTTGTAATTTTTTTTTTAATATTTTTAATTTGCATTTTACTGTTTTGTATCTCGGGTAGGACTTAGTTATATTTTATTTAACCCTCATTACCCCTTTCCAATTCCCAATCTACTGCTACAGAAATACTTCAAGTCGTCACTTGGAATTAGTTATGAGTGAGGCTATTAATGATAAAGCCAACAAGTACCTTAGTTTTCCAATTATCTGTACAATCTATAGTTACGTACAATAAAGAAAATTTCTTTGTTTTTTATAACACTTACTGGCCCTGGCAATAACAATACTAGCACAGACGTGGGTCGAACCCGGAACGCTGTGCAGGGTCATTCTAACAACTGAGCTGTCGTGACAACTTGACAGATATGTCGTTATGAATGATCATTAAACCGTTGATGGAAAATTCATTAACAATATGCAAATATACCTATAATAGAGTCCGCCCGCGGCTTTGCCCGTGTGGCACCATGTGTTGATAAAAGTAACCTATAAAAAACACGTCCGTCCGTCTCCGTTTTGACTTGCAAGACGGACAAACCTCAAACACCTCCACCAATTTGCTTAGGAACTTAGCTTATCTCCAGGCTTCCTCAGTTACGAAAGGACCCGGTTTCTTGAGCAATTAAAGAGTGCTTCACCCGTCTTCCCGAGCTATCATCTTGTATTAAACCGGGTGAAGTTATACAACGGTTTGACAATGTTTCCAAACCATTGACCAATTGATCCCACACAAATAGATTTCGGAGAAAACTGATAAAACCATTCAATAGTCTCATTCCTAACAATATTTGCGCTACACATTCCTCGATACGACTCTAGATAACAGTATTGACGTTCCGAACAAAGTTATTTACCAATATCAGCAAAGTAATTACGACAATAGACGTCTAAACAAACATACAAACAAATAATGAAAGTGTAGCAAACAAAATTCTAACAGAAATCGATATAGTCCTAATATTATAATACGAAAGTTTGTGCGGGTGGATGTTTGTTCCTCTTTCACGCGAAAATTACTAAACATATTTGGATGAAAATTTGCGCAGGTACATATTATAGTCTGGAATAACACAAAGGCTACTTTTTATCAGCATGCGGGTAGCCGCGGGTGTAACGAGTAGTGGTTTGTAAATTAGGGTCACAAAAAACACCCTGTAGTATTAATTAAAATTAAAAGCTATAATACAAAAACTCAGGCCAGATTCTTTCCAGGTCACACGCAACGTAGCTTTTTTTAGTTGCTGTATTAATTAATTCCTATTAAAAAAATAATTGTATTCACTGCAAAAAAAAATCCTCTTTACTTCAAATAACAACATACCCTAAAATAATAGTTTACAAACCTTTTTCTAGGAATGTGTTTCCAAATTACGGCATGGCGAAATCCTGACTACGTAACCCTAAAACGGAATTAAAGGTAAAGTGGAACGAAGTGTCCCTAAATCTATCGCAATCTCTTTAACCGCAAAAGGGTACAGAGAGCTACGAACTCTGAAATTCGTCCAATTTGTAATTTGGCGACGAGTGTCGTGGCGAAACATTTCGAAGAATAACGGTTACTTTCATTACAACATTTTAATTCTAGTTTTTCTTGGATTTAATTTAAGAATTCTTTCTTGCCAACTTAATTTTAACATTGAAAGAAAGTTAATTATTTTATAACAATCATATTTGTCTTAATACTAATCTCGGGGTTTTTCGTGTTGCATTATTTGTTATAAGATAGCAGACAAGGTTTTATCGACCCTGTTGTACTTGGTTGTGGCTGGCACGTTAGTTAGCTGTTTTTTCTCGGGTTATAAGTGTTATTTTTTGTCCATACTCCCCTCGGTACACAGATAATCATAGGAATCAAGACTGGATATAAGCGTTTTTAATTTTTTATTTATGGGTTAAGCACGCAAATGAATTCCTATTTTAAGAACTTTTTTTTTCTTAAATTACAGACAATCTATTTGGTCCAGTATTGTCTGTAGTTACAACATCAAAATATTTGTATGTACTTTGTTTTTATAATGCAAGAGGATTGATAATTATCCTATTAGGAATAAAAATCGATTACATTTTTTTTTTCAATATACACTCGTGATAAATACTTGTCGATAGCAAATGACCATTTTCTTTTTCTGTTCCGCCATTAATCTACGACACGACTGTGACTGGTGAATTTCGCTTTGAAGTGACAAATTATATTGGCTGTAGCGAAATCGCAGAATTTCAATATAGAAGACGCAAATAGTTTACTACAAATATTCGCATTTGGTTAGCGTACAGTTTTAACGATGAATTTGTTTAGAAAAAAAAAATTTTTTTGGCCGTTTTGTTCATGTTTGGCCCACTTTTTTAGCGGTGTCCCTCACAGTTTTATTCAACAAGCAATATCGTTTTCAAACCCATAATTAAAAATTCTGTAAAATGTTATTATACAAAGATCTCAGATAATTCATTATATACAATTAATTTCTATAACAATTAAAGATAGATTTATTGTTTCCGTACGAGGAGATAGGTATGAAAGTCGTCGCCCTTGGCCGGTGAAGTATATCAAAACGACCGTTGAAATTACGTACCTAGCACAGTTAGGCAAGTCTCCTACATTACTTGTCTACTTTCAGTTTTAAAAGGTTATTCTTCCTGTATTATGTTTTGTTTGGGGTCCGATGGCCGTGTGAGTTGTCCAAAGATATATATTTTTTTATTAGTACATATCTTTAAGACATTTTGAAGGAATAACTCGTTATGGGATATTTGGTTTTCCTGTTATGTATTTTTCGGGAATGAAGGATTCGGAATTTTATCGATATTTTATAAGATATTGAAAATGTATCTGAAATTAATACAATAATAGGGTTGGAATAAAAATATGTTATTTGTTTATTTATTTGTTATTTTATTGCGGGGGGAGAGGGGGGAAATAGTAGGGTTAGATTAAGATTATAATTATTTTTCATCTCTTCCTACCTCACAGGTTTATGAATCTTGTTTCTCTTGCTACAGATAGCCCTCACACAGTGCCATAAGGCTGTCTGGAAAACATCGCTCAACAGATAAGTTGGATGGAAACTAAGATAAGATATTAGTAATATTCTTGTCCCACGTTCATCACGATTCTGTGATTGATTAATATCAGATATATATTTAGTCTAGACGACCAATATCAGGCTATTTATACATATATTACTAGAGACCCTGACTGCGGTTGAAATTCAACCGTAATTCAATTTAAAAATAAATTCATAACGTCAGTGTGTATCAAATCAATGGTAGTGTATGTTTTGTTTCTGTTTTGTAATTTGATATATTTTCAATGCATTTTTATATATAATAGTAGCCTTCTGTACTCTTTCTTCTGGAAATTAACTGTGCTAATTTTCATAGTCTTCCGTCTGCATATTTCAAAGTCTACAAACTTTTTGCTTCACGTATTAAAATATAGTATATAGATCTGGCTGGTAAAGCAAAATTAATTTGTAGTTTCGTTAAGTCTAACAGAAAAGTGTCATAAAAACGACCTAATATTTTGCCTATTACATAATATTTGTGGAATGTGTTAGACCTGTGGTGTCAGATTTATTATGTGTCATGTGTTAGAATTACGTAGTAGGTACTGTTCAGAAGTTGAGTTTTGATAAATTAGGTATTATTTTATTGCATAGGACAGTTTGTCTTGACATGACAGTTACTTGTTGGATATCAATTAATTATTAACGTTAGTAATATTAAGAACAAAAGGCCCAAGACTGCGCTAATTCTAGGGGCACTATAGTGTACCGCCAAGACGAGCTAAGTTAAGTGTAGCACTGATTTAAACCAAATGAAATCGTTACCATTTCTGGAATTCTAGGATTGCAATGCTTTTAAAGTGAGTGAAAGGAAATTTAAAATATTTTTCTAACACCAAATACTCTTAACTGACTTTTTTTTTCAAAACTAAGTGACCTAACTTTACAATTCATAAAAGAAAAAACAGCAACAAAGTTTCATTTATCGCTTTCCAATCAACTTTAGTATGTTCGAGAAAAACTACTCATTATTTACATCACGAACTTTAAGACAAACAAAAGGATATATTTGTGTATCGTATCATAGTTAACACTTTAGGCTATTTCAATAATAATTAAAAATGTTTATGATGAAATAAAGCCGTATTATATTACTTTTATTATTTACTTATGACATACCAAATAGGAACATTAGTGGATTATAAAATTAGAACATTAGAAGTACTAAAACAATTTTTATATTAATGTAATACTTAACCAGCAACTTAATAAAATTAGTAAGCAATCCGTTCACAAACAATTTTCTGGATAATGCTATACTTTGAACTTGACACTTAAAATGTTTTCCTGGGAATGAACTTAAAATAACCATACTGATAAGAATAATATAATAAGACGAAATAAGTTATTTCCTCGAGACACAGGAAATTAAAACAGTTACATCGTATTTTAAATAAATTACGATACAACTTTATTATATTTTAAAACAGGGATTGATTTTACAGTTAAGTACCTACATAATTTCTTAAGGCATTTTAAAACGACCGTTACTTGAATGAGTTATGAATAGAATCATGACCTGCGAGATGTGATGAAATCCGTTGACTGTGGGAATAATTTGGCAAAATAACCGTTTCACGGTGTTACTGGCGGACATACTGCATCGTTGCTACACTTGCAAAACAAACAGAAGTACAGGTAGACGACTGACCGACACTAACGTCTAATAATAATAAAAGCTTTGGCCTGAACCCAACTGGTTGGATAGAACTATGCAAAAAAGAAATAAACTGAATATCGTATAGAGTTACTTTCCTTAATCAATTACCGGTAATCATTATTTAGCCATATTGATAAACATTTACTTGGTATCCCGTGGGAATAAAACCAATCTGGGATAAAAGTATCTCAAATATCATCCCATTGTATTATCACACACAACCCAGTTGTATCTAAATCAGCCTAGTGATCTTGGTCGCCATACCAATTTTAAGCCTATATCCCGAGGGAATAAAACTATCCTCTCTTTGAAGTTAGACCTAACAATACATCTACAAAATTTTATTGAAATGGTGTCAGCTGTTTCGAAGATTAAAGTAAATGAAAAACCTAAAGCAAGCATCAAAAGTTTTAGTCTCCCCATTTCTTAATAAACAATATCAATTCCGTGCTATCGACAACCCTGCTTAGTACAAGTTACATATTTTTATTTCGTGACTCGAAAGGTGTCGATGGAAACTAGTATGATTTGCTTTCGCGAGCAACGACCACGGCTTTCAAAGTTTCAACTCATTTCTTTTAATCCTTAACGACCTCATCGATGAATGATTAACGACCGCTCTCTCTTGAAATAAATTCGCATCACAACAAATAACAAAATCAGACTCACCATTTTTGCATCAACAATTAGAAACCAGTCAACCTTGGTTGGCTTACTTAAAAAAGATATCTCGAACGAATTTAACTTACCGATTTGATATAGTTCTCAATCCAGGCCGTCTGCAGAACACCAAGAGAGAGAGCGAATTAGCAGCCGTGGAGACGAGGAAAAGTGTGAGGAGTATCACCTCCTCGATCAGTCGGTCTTTCGGTTCCATCCCCTCTGACATCAACGTTCGTCCAGGAGACAAGAGAGCCGACTGTTCCATAGAGTCATCACTTCCACAAAACAAAACACTGCACGATCTAACACTGAGTCCGCTAGTTAAGTCGCGTAAAGTTTTGAGAACACGCTGGAGTGTGTCGCAGCGTCTTTCTCGCGTGGCTGTCTGATGACAACTGACTCGTTCGACTGGGTTGTCGAGTTTGCCGTTGCCGGCGAAACGCGTGGCGCAGACATCCCCACCTAAAGGAATTAAACAAACTTCTTTCTTTGAACCTGATATTGTGTCGCTATGCGCTGGTCGAGTACTTTTGTTTTGGACCAATATTTCAATCTCGGCGCGTAAGGAATCTGCCGCTATTATTTATGTATTGGTAGTACAGATGCGGGAATGATGTATTATGTGACGATGTTTTGGCAGTAGATGTGACATTGGGCAGGGAAATATTCACAGGTTGGTATTCGATTGCCGAAGTTCGTGTAAATCGTGTAAATCCTTGAAAGTTTTTGGAAGATATAAATAAATTTAATGGGAGAAACACAACTGGAATTTAAGAACATATGTAAGTTTAACAACTCAATGCAATTTGCTTTGACTATATGCAATTTTGCGTTAACTAAATGCAATTTTGCGTTGACTATATGCAATTTTGCGTTAACTAAATGCAATTTGGCGTTAACAAAATACAATTTCGCGTTAACTAAATGCAATTTTGCTTTATCTGTGAATTTTAAAATTGTATTATTAGTTTTGTTTAAACGCATGAAGCAGTAATTTCTGATTAAGCCAAACTATTTTCACCCAGAGTTTTTGGTGCTGGTGATTTAAGTACGTTTCCAAAATTCAAAATAATATTTTCAAACATGTGGGGTAATCTTTCACAAATTGTATGGCTTAATTGTTACCTTCCTTATTGAGGATACAAGATGTGGATCTATGTTATAAAAATTGAAAACAAAACACTATCACATTATGTAACAATCAAAATGAAACTTAAAAATGAAAACAGACAGAATAAAATAGATAGAGAAGTCATTTAAACAGATGCAAAATCACATTTTCAGCTGATGAGCTTTCTGACGTCTCTGATTTCGATTCTCTGAAGACGGGTCTTGAGCCCCATACGAAATCGCTAATGGATTGTGGCCACTGTTTTAGAAATAAATACTTTTCCAAATGGACAGTAATAGCTACAAAACGTCAGTTTCGTCATCGCTAATTGACTTTAAAACGAATCCCCAAGAGATTGGCTTTGACCCAGAATGTATTTTAGGTCATTCACACCTGGCCTATGAAATTTATGCCCAGTATTGTTGGCATTGCTGGCTGGTTACAAAAAGTCCTCGCTCCCCGCCAATAATTTAAAAAAGTTAATAAAATAAAAAAGACAACAAATCTAAATAACAAAGTCCATTATTGTTATTAAATGCGTAATTTAGGCAGCAAAAATCCAGAGAGCAAAAAGTAACAAAAGGTTTTCAGATACATCTTTTTGTTTATGTCAGTATTCAGAATAAAATCGTGTTTTAAATTCTAGAAGTTAAAAAGCCAAACGATAAAAAACCTCTAGGAACCATTTCCAATCAACTTGCAGAACATTTAGTTATGTTTCCAGCTGGCTGTATCTGTATTAACTTATTATGCATTAGCCGTGGGTACTAATGAGAGTCAACGGATGTTAATTAAGTTTACAAATATACGTGAAGGTGATGATTACTAATGATTCAACAGCAGTATATCTTCTCTTTCTATCTTTTCTATAAAAATACAATACTACAATATTCCATGTTTTTGTTCGTCATACATGCCAATGTCAACAAAGGCTAAAATACGAAGAAACCAAAAAACCAAACAATGCCGAGTCATCAATAAGATATGCATAAAACGAAAAACTTGGGCGTAATGCCACCAGCTGTTCACGGAAGCTGCTGTACTCCACTTTAAAAACAACCTACGAAACCCTTGAAATTATCAAAGCTTTAAGTGTACGACTCACATCAAGTAGATTAATTTAGAAATAGAAATAACACTGATTGTAGAAAAACCAACATCTTGAATTAGATCTGTAGGAACTCTGTTCTCCTCTCATAATTAAGAGTAGAACATATTTCGCCAAGTTAACTGGGTACTGCAATATTGCAGAGAACTATTGGGAATGCTGGAATTTAATATTACTAGATGAATAATCTTCTAAGTTAATGCGCTTTACCATCTAAGACTATATCGCCACTTACCATCAGGTGGGATTGTAGACAAACATTCACTTATAATATTTAAAAAAACGAAGTTCACTTTAGTTATATTTAAGATCACTCATACAATTGAAAAAATATATATAGTATATCCACTCTCCACATTATAAAATGTTTATTTACAACATAACTAAAGAAGATTTTTCACGGTGACGTCAAAAACGTAGGGATTCATGAAGGATGGAGCAAAAATATCGTTTGGTGTTTTAAAGTATTACTCATTTTCTGATGAATGGAGTCAATAACATGACGTTCAATGACTTCCCATAGCTTCAGAAGTTGCGGATGAAAGTAAAAAAATTGTTTTGTAACACCCTGTAAGACACCTTGTTTTGCTATGTAACCCATTTGTGGGGAGAAAACTGTTCAAATTGCCACAAATTTAATTTAGAATTACCTGCTCAGGTGAAAATTCTATCCTGTACAGAAATTTAAAACATCAGCGATTGAGCTAAATCGCCCCATCTTCAACCGTGCATTCCATTATTATTCTGTAACTGCTATAGATCTGATTATTTCAATGCGGCGACAATTCTATTTATGTCTTATCCCTTAAAAAGCGGGTCAGTAACTTCCTTCTTGGCCGGCAATGCATTGGCGACACACTTTATATTATTAACGATCACGTACAATTCAATGAACTGACTGCTAGTTGGTCTGATTAACTCACAAAAAAAATCTTAAAACTTTAAGGACATTCCAAAAGCGAATAAACGGGCAAAAAACTTGATTCAAAGGTATCTAGATCCTGTTAGAAACAAGAATCCAGATTGCAATTAGTGAGTACACTCACAATGACAAACAGCAGATAATATTCTATTATCTTTGCAATTTTGCTATCGGCGGTACTTCACAACCATTCCACGGATAACGCAGCCAAATACTCACAAATATTTTTCTAATGAACGACCTTTAATCTAGTCGATTGTGCCACATCATCATTGCAACCCACAAACTCCTCTCACAATTTACGGGGCAAAGGCTTTAGTTCACCAGGATGGCCAGAAGAGGTTTGGTATACTTTAGTCTTTCCAGAACTTTATAGGGACTCCTAGGAGTGCAGGTTCTATCAAGATGTTTTTTTTCTATCCTTCCATCCGCATCAAGTGGCAACTAATTTCTAACATACTTCAACTCAAATATTCCTTTTAGACAAAAAAGCATAAAGAATAATTAAAAAACACCAAGAACTTTTCTGTAAAGCGTAAGAGAGACAGTCCTAACTCAATGGAAAATAAATCAGGTACCTAAGAAATAAAAATAGTTTTGGCAACTCCCACAGAACAATAGCGGTGTCAGCTAATTTGCTGTTTCCAATTTCAAAAATAACGCTAAAATTCATCTTAGATGACTTATATCACCGGAGCTGAAAAAAGAATAGCACTCATGCGTACCAGTGGAACGAAAATGACGCATGTACATACGATTATATACATGCACACGGCCTGTTTCGACTGTGGGCGATCAAAAAGTAAAGTATTAACAGGCGCGGCGCGGTAGGAGGATGGGTGACGGCTAGTGACAACCATTTCATGAGCACCTTCGAACTTCCCAGGACTCCTGTCAACCAGTTATCGTTAGATCGCAATCGTTAAGCCATGTTGGAGGTCTAAAAACTTCTGACACTTATTGGCCTGTAACCCATTCACCAAACCGTGCAATTTATGTTAGGGTTAGTTATTTTTGAGGTAAGCCCAGGCTCAGCCATCTCAGGATAGGTGTGCTGTGAGGCTCGTAGTTGACAGAAACCTCCTCGTTAGCAATGTACGTAGCCTCGAGAACAGGCGCGGCGTAGCCAGCCTCTCCCTCTTCGCACATTTCGAAGAATGAACGCTGGACTTGTTCGACGTTATTCCCGCATTCTCATTCCTCTATAACATATCCTCAGTCCCAGCATACGGTGGGTATAGCGTTACGTTGCTAACATCCCACCAGCTCGAACGACGCGGTTTTCCTCGTCATCTGTTATGCGTACCACGAAGAAATGGAATGAATTGACTGCTTCGGAGTTCCCGCTTACGTATGAAGTGGGAGTCTTTAAGAGAAGAGTGAATAGGCATTTACTAAGTCAGTGCATCCAACATCTTAGACATCATCGCCACAAACAGGTGGGTTTTTTGTCAAGTAGTAATGTATGTCCACGGGGGTCATTCCCCTGAAACAGTAATACGAGTATGTACAACAAACTCCATACTTCATAAATTCAACCTCGACAGTGTGTTGAAAAACGTCACATGACACAACATACCTCCCTTGTATCATAACTATTATGTAAAAATGGACTCCGTTGGAGTGCTAAGTTGTAATGTACTAGAAATTGCTCTCGCTCCGCTTCGAAAGTACCAGTTACCATAAAAAAGTAGTTATTGTGATATTACTGTAACAGTTAGACAAATGGTATTGCGGACTTATCTGTAGCTAAGTATGTCCTCTGTAAAACTGTAGTACATTATGTTGTCTCTCACACGACTTTTTTTCACACGTTGGGTTACGTCATCAAAATTTTCACGCGGATCCCTATTTTTTCGCATCAAATATAGCCTATGTTCATCAGGAATAATGTAGATTTCTAATGGCAAAATATTTTTTAAATCAGTCCAGTAGTTTCAGAGCCTGTTCCAATCAAACAAACAAACAATCAAATCTTTCCTGTTTATAATATCAGTGTAGAAAAAACCTGTCAGTTTGAATCTTAAAGTAATACAACAGTTAATTCACTGCAGTCTAGACTTTTCTGTTACAAAAATTATATAATTAACTGGTTCTACATTGAATAATACTTCAAACACTTTATTATAAAACACTACTTAAAATTTTATTAAATTAATATTTATTAAAAAACTCGGTTACTGTTATTAAAATCCTTGGTATCTGTAAGCCATGTCGGATGACTTCAGTTGCATAAAATGTTCTGATCGTTTGGTTGGCCACTACCACCTCCACCAATCCGTACTGGAACAGCGTGATGGATGGCGCTTTAGTCTTCCTCAGTGGCGATGTAGTCTTAGATTGTAAAGCAACAATTTAGAAGAAATTTATTCATTCTTGTGAGCCTATTTCGTAATTAAGTTTTTCTTAGTCAACATTAATTACTAAAATTTATTAAAAATAATAAAATAAGATAATGTATAATAAAATATGCGCTTACAAATTCAACACTACAATAATTTATACGAGGGTGGTGTAGACAAAACAATTAACATCCCAAGAACAAACATTTATCTGCCAAATGCCAGCCCTAGCCAAGAATCTGAATCAGATCACCTCGTCTAGCACTACCAGCTTAGCCACTTGAGATGAATTCTTTTCTGTTTCCACGAAATACTGAACTTCGAAATTTCAGCCCGCAAAATTCCAAAACCAATATATTTGTAAAACCGTAATCTCAAGATGACAGCGCCTCAGTTTGCCCGATATATTGATTTAACCTGCGTTATTATAAGCCACATGATGTGGGAATTCAATACTCATCAGTCAAATTCTACCACGCTGCTCCACTGGAAAAGTGTTTCTAAAAATCAACTTCGAAACAAATTTTGATATTGCTTTTTGATGTCCTATGTTTATCATAACATATAAATATCGAGGGGTTATTAAAATAAATGTTTCTTAAAGCATCATCTTAATTTATAAGAATATAGAAATAAATAGGGTTGAAAAAAACTATTTGACCTTGGAAAATAAAGGAAAATAAAAGACAAAAATTTAGGCGTTGATTGAATGTTTTTGTCTAGGGCATTCCAGCCTCTGGCAACCTATCATCTCTGTTATTAAAAACAGAAATAATAATAGTTTGAGTAAACCGAATTGGCCTTGAAATACAGTTAAATATAAGGCAAACTTTCGCGGTGGATAAAAAAGTTTCTTTAGCTTAATATTTTGGACGGTAACGACTGACACAGCGTAACCGATATCGATAAGCGAATTCTATTTTAAAATCTAAATTTTCACATCACACTCCTTACATTCCACAATCATGTCACATCCTTCCAAAAATAATTGTGAAGCGTGAAAATGTTATTGATATTGATAACATATTCGATATGGGAGGAAGTGATAGCGGTGGTTCCGTCACACTACATAAATATTGTACTGCGGAGGGCAACGGGGGGAGGGGAGGAAAGGGGGGCCAGGGGGGAGGACGGCGCCCGAATCTAAGATAACAGGGCGTCACCTGAATATGTTTTTAATGTCTTAACACGTTGGAAGCAGACTTATTCGGTACAAGGTACAATGGTGCGATACAAGGTACAATAGTGCGATACAAAGTACAAGGTGCGTTACATCTGGTCATAAAACTATAATTGAGACGGTACAAGACATATTGAATCTTGTAACGTTTAAGAAAAGATAAATCATATTTTTCAATGTGATACTAGGTCTAAGAAATGTGGAATTTGGAGTAATTTATGTGATATTCCAGACTATATAATATAATCTATCTCTGTGACAAATTTCATTACGATCCGTTGAGGAGATTTTGCGTGAAAGACTAACTAAAGTCCATCCACGCAATCTTTCGCATTTATAATGTTAGTCAGTTTTTTTGATCCGTATAAATTTTGTACGAAAATTTTAAAGCAATTAAAATAAAATAAAAGTCCAACCATTACTTAAAAAGTAAGTAATTTTTTACGTTTTTGTTTCGTTATTTTCACACAGTTATTAATTCCTAACATATACATATGTACATATATAAACGTCACATTACTAAAATATGTAATGTGACGGTTTTATAACAAAACTGTGACATTGTCTTCCACTGGTTTGTTTACATTTACACCGAAGGTCGTGGGTTCGATTCCGACTCAGGTTAAACTTTTTTTGATGAGCAGGAATGTTTTGTTCTGTGTGTCTGGGTGTAAATATCTATATAAGTATGTATTTAATTATATGTATGTTTATCAGTTGTCTGATCACCATA